>JASDQU010102290.1:117510-132350 GCA_032191745.1 Picea mariana
TATATATTATGGAACATATTCATCTTATACTTCAAAAGAGAAAACCCATATGCACACACATTATGAAACTAAGCCTTTCCTTTCACATTGATAGAGAGTGCACTAAAGAGTAAGGCATAGTAATAATAAAAATATAATGGTGAAAAATGCATTTAGAATAAAAAGGAGAATAGTAATATACGCATAAAAAATAAGAAGAATAGAATCATGTTATAGTTCAATCTCTTTAGCTTTTATAGATTATGATAGGGAAAATAATATTTGCACGGTAAAAGGTAATAGAGGAAACTTCATTCCTATCCATGGGCACTTTCATGCAATAAATTGAATACATTAAAAAATGACCTGTGCATGGAAAATATTTTCATTAGCAATGCATCAAGAAATTTAAAATCCATTAATGGTGTCTTGGAAAACTAATATTGTTGTGCTTAGTAAATCTCCCCCAAATTTGGAAAAATGGAAACTACATTACAAATTGATGTTTATTCAATCCTTTGAGATAGATAATGAAATTGGACAATCCAAAAAAGTTCATTTTCCTCTTCCTCATCTCAACTTCCTTTATCTTTTCCTCAACTCAGAACCGAGGACACAATTTGTTTTGCAGATTGTTATGCAGTTTCTTTAGTCTAAGTTTTTTAAGTTTTATGTATAGGGTAGGGAAATTGTTATAGTGATAGCAATCAGGAAGTCACCCGGTTCTCTAAAAGATGTAACAAACTTAAAACTTAGGTTATCTAAGAATGAATGCAAAAATTTCATTCAAACTTGTTAGCCAAACTTAAAAATTAGGTTATCTTTTTTTTTTCCACAGAAAAATTTCGCAAATTATATTAGAAATATAACTTTGTTCTATGTTCAAGAGATTACAAACACAAGCTAATCATAGCCCAGAAATAACTGATAAGGTACAGTCCATGCTGGTCAAAAGAAAAGGAAGTTTGTCTAGCTTCCATAACTGATAGTGGACATAAGTGTGTTGTGTGAAAGTTTTATGTTGATTTATACTTTGAGATGTACTCTGTTGAGAAAGAGGTCTAGAAGACTAATACAACTCTTTGAAAGGATAGGTGGAGGATGTCCTAAAATAATTTTATAACATGGGTGGGGCCCTCATTCCCATCAACCCATAGATTGTATGTAATGATTCCAGCTTTCTTCTTGAGAGCTACCTTAGAGAGAGAGTCAACATCTTTGTTATTTTCTTGGAAAGTATGTTTTTAGTTGAGCTTGGTGAAAGAGGATTGGAGTTGTTTGATCCTTTCCTTCCACTCGAGGAGATTGGAGACCTGTAGTTTTCTCTTATTATTAATCCAATCAATGATGATACGGGAATCCCCAATCAACAGAATTGTATCAATATCTAGTCTAGAAGCTAGAAAGAGAGTGGCCCAGGTGCCCAATAATTCTTCCCTGGTGTTGGTTCCCTGTCCGCAGTTAAAATTCCATCTGTAAATTAAGTTTGGGGAGATATGAATCACTCCACGAGCACCACTCTGTGAGCCATTTTGTTGAGATGCTCCATCAAACCATCCTGTGGGAGTCTTCTCCAGGGGGTGAGGCTTGTGAATGGTTTTTGCCCCCGACATTATAGTGTGGATAGATGTCTAGGAGAAATGTAGGCCAAGCATTTTATAGGCTACATTGTAGGCTGAAGGTGGCCTATTCTAAAAAATGGAGGAATTTATGTCAAGCCATAGGTTCTAGTAGACCATATGGGGGAGATTTATAGTGTGAGGGGAGAATTTTGACCAATTCTCCAAGCAGTTTGATAATGAGTATCCGTCCCAGGAGAAGTTTAATTTAAGTGTTGCCGAGATGTAGACCCAAACTGCTCGTGTAAAGACACAATTGATAAATAAATGATGAACATATTCTTTTTCTTGTAAGAAGAGGTGGCAAACGTTTGGGTCGATCCTTCCTTTTTTCATGAGGACGTCCCAGGTGTTGATTTTGTTTTCTAGGGATAGCCAGGAGAAAAATTTAATCTTAAGAGGTAAAGAACAATTCCAGAGTCTATATTTCCAGCCACCTGTGTTAATGGGCCAATTAATATTAGTGACTTATGTGTAAACATTATGTGTAGTTAGGAAACCCGATCGATCACCCCCCGTCAAAATCGGTTGATCATCCAAGTCGTGGAGTTGGATGCCCATGCTCGTTAGTTGGTGGCAGAACCTGGTCCATTCCGGAGTAAATGTGGTAGGAAACTTGATTTCTTGATTGGTTATCCACTTGTTTAAAATGAGGTAGGATCGATGGGTCCCTAATGCTTGGAAGAGATAGAATACATTTTTTGAATTTAAAGAAGTGATGATTTGTGGTGAGAGGAAGGAGTGTTGATCCATACCAACAATGCAGTCCTTTCCTATAGTGATGGAGTGCCCTGATCCTAGATTCCAACTAAGAGAATTTTGTATCCAACACATGATTTGGTGAGGTTCTTCCAAAAATTTGATGTCGATCTGGTAGAAGACACTTATGTTCTGATCCAAGAGTCTGTAGTAGTGTATGGCATATATGTATCCTTTAACATAGAGTTCCAAATCCTTATGTGTGATATAGCACGCCAAAGGGTATTGGTTGTCAGTGCTTGTGTAGAGTGGGAGAGGTTCTTGATCCCCCAACCTCCTTTTCTTTTGGGTTTAGCAAAATTTTCCTAGTTGCAAAGGTGTTGGAGATGGTGGTCTGAGAATCCAAACCAAAGAAAATTGAAGGATATATTCCTTAGCTTGTCTAGCACTAAGGTAGGAATGGATGCTAGCGTTATTCAAAAAATAGGCTAGCCTTCCAATACCCCTTTGAGAAGAGTGTAATGTCCTCCTAATGAAAGTCAATGATTACACCAGTGGCTAATTCTTTTTTTAACTTTGGCGAGGAGCCAATTCTAGTCAAAGGGATTGAGTGTATCTTCTTTTAAAAAAAACTTGAGGTATTTGAAGCCTTCTGAGAGATGTATGAAACTATGGGAAAGAAGAGCTTTAATAAGTGTGAGAGATTGGTCTTGGAGTTTAGCATAATGAAAATTTGATTTTTTCTAGTTAATCTGGAGTCCCAAAGAGTTGCATAAATCCTTTAGCATATTATTGATCTTCGTCCATTCCTGTATGGAGCCAGTTGTCATAATAAGAACATCAACGACTAACAGTAGGTGTAGGATCCTAACAACTATGGAGATTTTTATACCAGTGATCTTCCCTTCAATTTTTTTCTATTTGAGGAGCAATGAGAGGCCTTCCATGACCAGAATGAAGAGGAGAGGAAAGGAGAGAGTGGGCAGCCCTGCCTCAAACCTCTGCCACTATGGAAAAAAGGGACCGAAAAATTTTCAGTTGTCACTCCTCTCATGATCCACTTGATGAAGGAAAGACTAAAGCCAGATTGGGTGAGGATTAATCTAAGGAAGTCCCAATCTATACAATCGAAGGATTTTTTCAGGTCTAGTTTAAGAATAAGAGCCTTTGATTTTTTCACCTTGATGTTGTGAAGACACTCATGTGTTGTGCCTATGGCGTCTAAAATTTGTCTCCCTTTTAATAATTCGAGTTGTTCGCAAGAGAGAGATCTCGATAGGATAGGCTTGATCCAATTAGCAATGATTTTTGTGATCAGATTGTAAAAAATATTGCATAAGGAAATCGGCTTGTAGTCCCCAAAGGTTGATGGGTTGTTTTCTTTGGGTATGAGCATTAAGAAAGTCTAATTGAGAGCACTAGTAATTCTTCCCCTGAGCCTGGAGTCCTATATAAGTTCTAGCAGATCAAACCCTACCAAGTTAAAGAAATGTAAATAAAATTCTACAGTCCATTCATCGGGTCCTGGACTTTTATCTTTTTTGAAAGAGTTTAGAACCCCAAGAACCTCCTGGAGCGTGAAAGGGTTGTCTAGTAGGTTTTTGTCCTCTGCTGTGAAAAATTGTGGGAAGAGGCTAGAAATAGTAACTGAGTCCTGAGGGTGGTTGCAGGTAGATGCTGCATAAAAATATTTGAAGTGTTCGGTGGTCGTTTCCTTGAGAGTTGTCTGACCTCTGTAGGAAGAGCCTGATTCATTAAGGATCTCCCAAATGTGCTTATTATTTTATCTAGAGCTAGCATACTGATGAAAGTATTTTGTGTTGAGGTCACCCCCTTTGATCTAGGTGGCTCTACTTTGTTGGCGCCATCGAGCTTCATCTGCTAGAAGTAGAGTGTTTCTTTCTGATTCCAGATGATGAAGAGTGAGGGTCCTATCACAATGTTCCCTGGCTAGCATATCCTCTAGGAGGAGATTCTGAATGGTCATTTCCAGTTCTTTCAACCTCACTTGATTGTGTTTTCTATGAGTGAGAGCCCACTTTTTGAGCCCATTGTTTGATATGTTTTTTAAGAACTTTTAATTTCCCTACGAGACGGAGTTGTGGCGTAGGTTCATCTTGGAAGAGAGGATCTGTCTAGACTTCCTTGGAAATATCTATGAAATATTCCTCTTGTAGCCAGCTGGAATTCATCTTAAATGGATAAGATTTTGGAGAAGGGGTGGTCTCGAGTTGGAGGAGAATAGGGGCATGATCCGAAATAAATGGGTGTTCCACCCAATATCGAATTCATCCATCCAGAGTGGCTAGTGTTTGGTTATAATATGATACATTGTAATAAGAAGAGAATAAAATTCTAGGTCCTATCATGGTAGACCTGTGAAAACCTGTGCCCTTGAAGGCTCGGGGCCTACCTACACTAGAGTTCACTCCTCCCTCCCATTAACCTACAGTTGCACCTGCACTCATGTCCATCCCTGTATCCTATTTCATTTTGTCTCCCTCTCTGTTTCAACTAGACTTTTGTCCCATCCTTCTGACTGCAGTGACCCCACAACACTATCCACACTCCTTTCCTTTTGTCTTATCTCATTTTTTCTCCTCTAATCCCTCACAATGGAGGATGAATCCAATGCATTGATGAGCATAGATGATGAGGCTCTCTAGAAACACGTAGGAATTTTCAAACTATTGATGAGCTCTCCACTCATTGCATAAACCCACCTCCACAACCAGCATTCTCTCCCCCTTCCCCAGCTACTTTTACATATGGTCCCCTGATTGTTCCTACTGTTTCCAACCAAAACCTTCCCCCTACTCCACCTTCTCGGCCCCAAAAACAAACACCTTAAATTCAATACTTTTTCTCCCCCCCACTACACTCCCTACTTGACTACCACACAGAACCATTCGTGGAGCTCCCTCTAGACCTTGACAAAAAGCTATAACATACTCTACCAGTGAAAAACACCCGCCTCCCAGACCGTGGCGCTCCAAAAAAATGAAGAATAAAATGGTTCTTGGGGCTGACATTGTCCTGGAGGACTCAGTCACCTTGGCCTTGCATGCTTCTTGGCCTCATTTCTTACAGACACCTTTGTAGAACCGAACTTGCAGACTGGGTGAAATCAACCTGAAGCCCTCAGTTGGGCTATACTCTAGATATCTCCTATCTCTCGCGAGGCTAGTATAACTTCAACTTCAACACACTAGAAGATTCCACACTTATCCTAGAGAGACTGTGGGTGATCGACAGAGCCAGTCTAATGTTGAAGCAATGGTGAGTCAGTTTTGACCCCCAACAAGACTATTTCTATCACTATCACATTTGGGTACTTCTACCTAGATTTCCACTTCACCTATGGAATGAAAAAGATACAAAGGCCATTGGAAACACTTTAGGGCAATTCATCAGTGTAGACAAAGTGGCTCTTGTTGCCCTAGTCAAAATGGTAGCTAAGGTTTTAGTGGAACTTGACATTCATGAGGGCCTACTGGAATCCATTGACATCGATTGGAGAGGACATCACACACGTCAAAAGATAGATTACCTCGGCATCCCCTTTAGATGCATCCTCTGCAGACAAACAAGTCACCTCAGGAAACACTGCACTAGTTTAGTGGAAGAATATATTTCTGAAGACTCTATGTTGGAAATATCCACCCACTTAGACTCTCCGGAGGTGAAAACTCTTCCCACCTACCCGAGCATTCCAGAGGTTGAGGATACTATGGTCCTAGACTCCATTTCAAGTAAACTAAAACTAGTCAACCCTACTCTTTATTTTTCTCTATCTGGCTGGGAAAAAGAGAAATTGGACACACACACCCTTCTTTCCCCGGACACTACACCCCACTTTTGGGAAGACAATTTCCCACCTCAGGCTTCTACCTGCACCCCTTCAACCTCCTACATTCCCCCTACTAGTCAAAATGTTTCAAACCTTTCACTCCCCCCCTCTAAGCCCCCTTCCGAGCACTCACGAGCCACTGTCAACACCGAGAATATCCAAGCTCTAGACTGCACCCCACTCTCCCACACTCGACCCCCCCCTCAATGCTTCTTCACCTTCCACCCTAACCCCTAGGACAGAAAATCTAGCTCCACCCTCATTTAATACCCTGGAAAAGACCAACGACCTTCCTCCTTGCGAATCCGACACAAGGACCAATTCTTTAGGAGAATTCCTACACTCCCTCCTACCGTCCTATAGGGAATTTCTTTCCCCCACCCCCCTCCCTAGCTACAGAGGAAGTGGCACCTTCATACCCTTGGCCTTTGGCGAGCCTCTAGACCCCTCTGCGGCACAAATTACAGCATTAAACAATGATTACACCTGGTCAAAGGGACAAGGCTTCTTGCACTCACCAATTAAAACCCTGAGTGCTCATAGAAAATAAGGTCCTTCAACACATTCTGACATTGAGGCACTTAGAGGCGTTAAATCCCTTGCCAGAGCTAAACCATGATTCTTCTCACACTCAATATAAGAGGGGTTGGGGGGTCCCTGAAAACTGCCTCATTCAGAATATTTATCTCCAGCACTTCGTTGAACATTATATTCCTTCAGTAAACCATGGTAAATGGGCTTAAAGTTATATCCTCCTTGAACCAGTTCCACCCAAATTGGCTTACCACCTTAGTTGATTCTATTGGCACCTTCAATGGCCTAGCTGTCTTATGGGACCCTTCTGTATTTGAGTTTATCCCACATATTTGCAATGGTGGTATCCTATTCATGGGTACCTGTCTCTAGAAAAATCAACATATCTCTCTCCTCAACACCTATGGACCATGCACAGAGCACAAATTATTCTGGGACAAGGTGCCAAACCGAGGTATTCTTGATCTCCCCAATCTCATCATATCAGGGGACCTAAATCTCACAACTAGCGTGGGAGAAGTCTGGGGATTCTCAGCATCCACGGATCGATTAGCTAGCTACTTCAATAATCTCTTCCAAGCACATGCATTGGTAGACATATTACCTATCGTCATTGTCCCCACTTGGCGCAATGGCCACACTGGTTCGACTGGAATCAAAAAAATACTAGACAGGGTGCTTGTCTCGAAAACTTAGGTTATCTAATTACATTGTGTCAGGGCTTGGAAATAAGACTTCAAATTTGTTATCCAATAACATGTTTTATGAAAGCAATTTAAATATTATAAAAACAATTATTTCATTTGGCCTATTTACAAGATTTGATAGTAGGGAAATATTTGTAGTAAATGGCTAATAATTGATGGTCAACGATGAATTTAATGATATAGTCCTTGCCTTCAGCAGGGACTAATAATGGACACTAGAAATAACTCAAGTGTGTTTCCCCTCTGCCCTCTTGTATTTAAAAAAATCACTCTATTATAATTTATTGATTTCTAATGTAGCACACTTCTTACTCCATGAAACTTGGATAAACAAGTCCAATAATGCAATTAAAAGAAACATCTTCTAGACTTGTTTTATTAAATCTATATTTGAGATGAAAATAACATACATAATATCCTCTATAGAAATACATTTCAAATCATATACATTCATGTGGATGTATTCACTATCAAAATTTCTTATAAAAACATATCAAGGGAAACCTTGTAACTAGTCTATATACTATAAATAAAATTTAGATTATTTGCAAACACAAAGTATCACAACCATTTTATAAACTGTATCAAAATTATTATAAAAGTGTATCAAAAGTCCCTTTGAAAAAATATCAAGTTATTAATACTGTAATAATAAAAAGAACTATAAAAATTTACTAGAAAGTCGGCTCCAATTAGGCCACATCTTGCATATTATCCTCTAGCTCTACTCCATCAATTTCCTTATGCTTCTCAATGATTTGCAAATTCAACAATAGCATGGATCTAAATTGTTCCTTCTTACATTTCCAATTCTCGAGGGCACATAATGACCCATTTTAATTCAATTCTGAGGGAAGACCATGAATGAACAGGTCCTTGGAGTAGATAGAATCAGCAATATGAGGGGAAGAAACTCTCTTGAGTGGAAGGCCAAGGTGAGTCACTATTCTTCCAATTAGAAATTGAAAACATTCACCAGTGCATTGAGATCCAAATTTTTTCCTTAGTGGATTATCATGATGAAGGCATCGACCTCTAACTACCATTTGTGAACTGTCAATGTATGCTTCATTATTTCCATGATGCACTTGTTTTAAGCACCATCCTCCATCTTAATATATCTTGTAAAGTCATCCTTCCATTCATTCCATATCTAAGTCCAATTTATAATGTTGAAATTCACTTTGTTGGTGTTCTTGCTACAACTCTTCATGCCTCTTTTCACATCCTTAAGTTTGGTAACATGCAACAACCACTCTGACAATGGCAATGTGCTAGCATAACTCCCCAAATATCTATCTTCCCTACGAGGTTGGCACACCCTGAGACTACTAGAATAGAATTTGATGTGAATAACTTTCCTTGAACCACATGGACATGCTAAGCCTCAAACTAGTCTTGAAACCATAAACTATGCACATTAGAGTCAAACACCCTCCATTCCCACTTGAAAAATCCATAGCCTAGGCCCATAACAAGGAAAGGTAGAATGACTCCAATTAACATAAATAATGTCATGAAGACTAACCTAAATCATTGGATCTTTGTAACATACAATTAGAAAACAGGACCGTGGAGAAATAAAATAAAACAAATGCAGAAACAAAACACAGAAGATACAAAATACAATAGAGACACAGATTTACGTGGTTCACCCAGTGTGGGCTACGTCCACCAGAGAAATTGCCAGGTCCTTCCTTTATTAGTATCCAACATATGAAGGGATACAACCTACAGTAAACCCGTTGTAACTTCCTCTTCTTTCTCTCACAGTCTCCTCTCTCAGAATACAATACTCACCATAATGCATAGTCGCAATACATTTCCCTCATAAAAGAGGGTTGCCTTCTAGGGAAAAAAACCCTAACATAATTTCTACCATTAGATCTGCGACCTTATAATGAACGGTCTAGATTTACAATGAAATTACAATATACATTTACAAAGAAATTTTTCCTTCGGGGGCTTCGCCCCCGAACCTCCATCGAGGGACGTTGCCCTCGGACCCCACAGAGGGGGTACCCCTGCATGGAAGAGTGTACATACTTCTGGGGTGTAAAGTATTCATGGGGTATAAACATGGCTGAAAGCAAGGACCTATAAATCAGGAACATAATCAGGCTCCACAACCAACACATACTGCTATATTGAGCACACTATTATTGACATATTATTTTAGGACACTTGCTTGCAAGTGATCCAGGTATGGAACATTGTGATTTCATTCAGATTTTGGGTTATATATGATGATGTTGAGGTGTTATAGTTTCTTGATATTATTGATGTATATATATATATATGTGTTGACATGTTCTTTGACAAGTCAGCTCGAGTTTGCAGGACACATGATAGGTTATGGATGTGAGTGGCATCAAAGGGATTCCTTGGACTCTGGATTGAGTCAGGGAGTGGATTGTATTGTTTGAGTATTTCATTATTACTCACCTATGATGTATGATGGATTTTAGTATGATTTATATATATGTATTTTGACACTATTTTTGTTAGTGGATGCAGGCTTGACGATGCTTGCTAATCCGACTCACATAAGGAGTAAAGGGGCCTTGCACAAAAAACCAAATTTTGAGGGAGAGGGGTGGCAGCGTCCCTGTCACAACCTACTAGAAATCCTGTCATGGCTACAATTGTAGGTTAAGGATTACCTAGTTGGGTGGTCCATGATGTCATGAGGGAAGACTAAGAGAGTCGCTCACATGGATTTCTAAGTGGTGCGCAATAAGGTGGGGTCCTTATTCCTTAGAAGCCCTTAGTCTCTCACAAGGTCGACCGAATGGAGTTTTGACTCCAAGGGGTTGGACAAACTTCCAAAAACAAGTCAACGCGAGTGAAACCTTTGGAGCACAAGTTGCATCTTGAAGGGGACGTCGCACAATTGAAACCTAAGTCAGTAAACATAGGTGGCCTAGAAAACACTCAAATGATTTGACCTTGAAGGATTAAAATAATTAATTAAACAACAGAGCATTGATTATTAAATCCAACCATAAATTTTAATAAAGGGGCTAATTGAATTGTGACATGAGTAAAGATGTGAAGGAAATCAATGGTTAGGAAATAGTAAGTAAGAACCTAAAGAATTTATAAAATACACAAGGGTGCATGAAATTGTTAAAAAGAAATCCTTGTTTAAAAATAATTACAACTTGAGAGAATGGGTTGTGCATAGAATAAAATTTGAGTCAACCAACCCTAGCCTAACTAAGAATACTCCTAATCCAACCCTAACTAAAACCTAGTTAGGAGACACCCATTAATTAAGGGGATTGGGGAAACTAAGAGATAACTTAGATAAAATTTAGGAACACATGGGGAAATGTGAGGAAAGGTGGCTTTTAAAGAAAAATAAAAGAGAAATTACTTGTGCAACTTGGGGAGAATGTGACACTTGTAGTGGATGATAATCCTTGAACTGATTTTCTAAAAATTAATGAATTATGCAGGAAGGATAGATGTCCATAAGGGAGATTTCTATAAAAAAAGGGATGTAGAAGAGAAGAGGATCGGACCCTGGGAAAGACACTATTGTGCTGTCGAATTTTGGATTGATTGTGTTTTTAGTTGTGAGAGTTGGGACTCTAGGCTTGTGAAAAGAGTGGAAGCTCTTCCTTGCGAGGCAAGACTGGAAGCTATTGTGTTCTGGTTTTTGTGTTCTTGGCTCCTTTGTGGCTCAGGGGGATAATGGGGAAGAACATTACCCCTATCATTGTTTGGGAGGTATCGTTGAAGTCTCTATGATTAGAAAGTGAAGGAAAGGAAAGAACACAAGGTCTGGAAGGACATATTCAACACACAAGTTCCACCAATTTATGGTATTTAGAAGCTAAATTTGTTTATATTACGAGAGTATGAGTATAGTAGATGAATAGAGTCACTGTAGAATCATTTGAAGTTCTAAATGTCAAGTGTTACATTTTCTGACAAACGAATAATAGCCATAGTGTTATATTTTAAATCTTCACTGTAAATTTCAGACATTTTCATAACTCTGTATATCGGTCGGATCCTCCCTGTTTGAGTGAAAGATTTATATTTCATATAGATTATGTTTAAATGTGTAATTTCATTTTTAACTAAATATGTTGATCAGAGTTTTAAAGGGGTTTATGTTAGTACATTATCAATATATTGCTCGCTAGTCATTTGAGGTGTAGTTCCAACTGTATCATGAGTCCATGAGTAATTTTCATCTGAAATCCTACAAGTTAACCATGTTGTGTTTTCCTGTTGATTTGTTGTTGACCCTGAGTTACTTGAAACATGAACACTTGTGCTATATTGAAGTTAAATACAAGGCTTTTTGAAATGAGGGAGGTCTGTTAAAGTCTTGGGTGTTCATTCTTAACCTGTAGGGCATAAACAATTTTTCCTAAAAATAATGTTAAGCATGTGACCAGGAGCCATAACCTAGTGCCAGGTCAAAAGGGTGCTATTTGGGGCTCCTAAACACCAACACTCTGGAGGTTTCCATAACTCAGCTCCTTTTCTCCCAAAGTGTTAACCAGTCGAAGTTGGTCGTAAACTGAGTTAACTGACAGTTGTAGGTTACCCTGCCCTACTACCCTCCTTCGTTGACTTTTAACCACTTAATATAACAACGGGCAGAGCTTCTCCTCACCCAAGTTTCTACGGTGGAGATCCCCTCCAAAGTTTGGAACTCCGGAAGTATCACCTTTTTGTAACCATCAACGTATTTCCTCTAAAGTGTTGAATTGTCGACCCTCCGAAGGGCTCAGACTTGAAGATCTAACAGTCCTGGTTGATCTCCAAAACTACGAATCTCCTTTAATTCAGAAGTTCGGAACTTCAGGGTCTTCGCAACCTTTAACCCTTTCCTTTAACTTATCCGGAGAGTCGAATATTTTTAAACTCGGAGATCAATGGTCCCTATACCTTGCTCTGATCTATGACTAGACATGGTTTCAGAGATCTGATTCTTTGGAGAACCGTGTTTACTTTGGATTCAAATATCTCAGAGTGACATACTCTCGAAGTGACATGGCTATTGATGTCACTATTGACGAGGCACTGGCTGAGTGGTTGCCATGTTTCACCTTGATTCATAACTTTTATACCTAAAGTGCCAACTAGACCTTGACACTTGTCACTATCTAATTGCACCATGTGTCCTTGCTGACGTGATCTTGCTGACATGGGATATCATTATGTTGCCACGCATCTTACTTCATGACTCCAGGGCTTCGGCCTTCAGGTATGTTTTACATGTTCTGGACTTATTTTCATTGGAGTGGTATCTTAGAGTGACATACTCTCGAAGTGACATGGCTATTGATGTCACTGTTGACAAGGCACTGGCTGAGTGGTTGCCATGTTTCACCTTGATTCATAAATTTTATACCTAAAGTGCCAACTAGACCTTGACACTTGTCACTATCTAATTGCACCATGTGTCCTTGCTGACATGATATTGCTAACATGGACTATGATGACGTGGGATATCATTATGTTGCCACGCATCTTACTTCGTGACTCCAGGGCTTCGGCCTTCAGGTATGTTTTACATGTTCTGGACTTATTTTCGTCAGAGTGGTCAGTGTCGAAGTGGTCAGCAATCAAAGTGCTTATGCTTTCCTTCCACTCAGATTTCATCCAACGACTGTGATCGGTCATAGATCAATGGTCCAGATTCATTTCAGGGTTTGGGACTCTGGGTTGTTCATTGTTTCCACTTCCCTTTTATCCTGGAGTGAGATTCCTCAAAGCTTAAACCTAGAGAATATTAACTTTATCTAACTGTTCACCTTTAACCCAAAAATCTTAACAGATCCAATGGCTAGAAAAAACACACTGATCTACGGTGTATATCACTTCAGAGATTCGGGACTTTGGGGTTCTTCCCTCCTTGTCAACTAGACCAAAGAGACTTTTTCATCCCTTTTTATGACAGAGATCTATGACCTTGGCCCATTTCCTTGAGTGATAATCGACGAGTTAATTCGACAGTTTTGATTTCATCGATCTTGAAGATTGATGGCTTAGGAGGATTGCAAAGCCTCGACTAGAATGATGTTTAAACCCTCTCCTGATTTCTGCAATCGAAACTTCTTGTTGGTAGTGTGACTAATGCCAATCGTTGATATGTTTGAAGGTTATGATTGATGGACCATGTGGATTGTGGAACTAAAACTAGCGCAATAGTTAACTTGACCCTCTAATCCCACAATGGCTCCCCATTTTGTATATACCCTTGATGAGATCCGAGGGTCGAGACTTAATTGGATGTTTATTTGACGACCCTCCTCTGCAACTCCTAAATCTGACGATCGTTGTTGCTTTCTCCTGGTTCTATGGTATTGACCCCTCCTTGAACCCTGCACCCCTATCGCTCTTGAACTTTTCCCTGATTTGAACTCCAACTCTCTTAGCACATCCCTCTTGAGATTTAGATGCTAATTGTTGAGTGTGTACTTGTGCCTCCCCTATGTATGTTTGCACTGTCTCTCCTGAGCTTGTACTTCTGAAAGTTTTGACCTATGCTCGACTTGAGAGGGTCTTTGTGCAATTAGGGTGTTGTATATTCTGAAACTTAGGCCTTCAAGGAGCCATCTACGCACTCTTGGAATTGACTTTGGAGGTGTTGCACTGTGTTAATAGAAGAGAAGTTTCAGGATTCTTACAGAACTTAAACTCCTTCTTAGAACAGACTCTATCCCAGTTACAGGTTATTTCTTCATTGTATCTAAGTGATTTAAATATGTCATAAATGGTAGATGGTAGGTTAAAAGGATTATGTTTTATGTTTAATATTATTGTCTTGGTGTTTCTAGAATGTCTTCCTATCCTTAATGAGTAAGGTGATAAGGTATTTAAATAGTATTCAATGATGTTTGATGAAGTAACTAGGCTACCATATTTTCTTTTTTTACGGAAGGGTTATTAAGAACTTTGTTTTTATATTAAAAATTTTGGAATGAAATGAGATTATGGGAATTATACACTTCCTTGTTCCTCAGAATAGTCGCCAGTCTTGAGATCTTAAATGGTCAAGATCAATCAGAAGAATACTAGAATTGAGCATTGATTATGTGTCTTGGAAGTCCTAACCTTGCATGATAGGTTGGGTGGGTAGTTGTATTTCATTTTATGTGAAGTGACAGACTCCTTCATGCTTTAAGTAGTATCTAAATCTAGTTTGCAAATGAATTGAGAGAAATAGAATGTGTTTTATTGATATATGTTTTTTTTTTGTAAGTAAGAAAATTGTATTAAGTTAAGTGCCTGCAATGGCTAAAACAGGGTTCCAAAATTACACAAAAAATATTCAGCTTGAGTTGCTGGACTGCCCCAACAGAGGGGAAACCAGTCCAGTCATCCTCCGAGTCACTAGTCTAAGTCTATTGCAGAATTAAAAAAACTAGCACATTAAAACTATCTAGCCTAGGAAATTGACAGACTGCTAGACACCTGGCGAAA
>JASDQU010102290.1:140499-160458 GCA_032191745.1 Picea mariana
TAAATTATATTACATAACCGTAAGTGCCAACCCTCTCCATTTTATGCTATATATGATTATGTTTGCCTATAAAAATCCTTTGAGAGTTAATTGGTGTATATATATTCTTCTCTTATATTTCACAAATCAATATTTTTCTAGGACATTTTGTCCCGTTGTAATATGCCTCAAAGGTCATTTGAACTATTTTATAGGTAATTTTGAAGATGCTCTAAATACTCATTCAACTAGACCACATACAAATGTCAATCCTTCCAAAGAAAAAATTCAATACATCAAGCCCTAAAGGGTTGAAATTATGAAAAAAATGTAATCAAAGGTATCAAAGTGTATTGCCTTTCCTTGCCTTTCCTTGCCTTTCCTTGCCATGCCATTCTATGTCTTTCCATGCCTTTCCTTTTCTTGCCATGCATTTCCTTGTCTTACCATGTATTTCCTTGCCTCACTCTCGGGTGCCATGCCTCGAAAGTTGCTTTACTAATTGATTTCGAGAATTAGTGTTTGGCTCAGTTTGAAGCAATGCAGCATTTGGATTAAGGGGTTCAATTTATGAAACCATCACTCAGGAGCGAATGGATAATGTGGTCACCTATTCCATGCCTAAACAATCTTGCATCATCTCACAGAACTCAAAAATATTGCTCTATCAATATTTTATGCCCTGAGGAGGAATTGGCCAAGAGTCCCCGAAATGGTTTGAGATGTGAATTGCAACTGGGAATATCATGAAAATCGAGAATAATATTGAGGAACCTTCATCTCCATTGGATTCTTGGCATATGATTTCAGCTAGAGCACCCCTCACTCCCGAGCCCAATCCCTCAGAAGTTGTTTTTTTCATCGATTTTGAGAACTAGGGTTTTTCTCAGTTTGAAGCAATGAAACATTTGGATTTAGGGGTCCAATTTATGAAACCATGCCTCGGGAGAATATGGAAAATGTGGTCAGATATTCCATTCCTAAACAAGCTTGCAACATCTAACAGAACTAAAAAATGCTGCTTTGTTAGGTTTTTATGCCCTCAAGAGGAATTGGCCAAGAGTCCCTGAAATGGTTTGGGATGCGACTTGCAACTTGACATATAACAAAAACAAAGACTCGATAGAGGAACCGTCATCTTCGTTGTATTCTCAGCATAGGATTTCAGCTAGCGCACCCCTCACTCCCAGATGCCATGCCTCAGAAGTTACTTTTTTCATCGATTTGGAGAACTAGTGTTTTGCTTAGTTTGAAGCAATGCAACATTTGGATATAGGGGTCTAATTTATGAAACCATGCCTCGAGAGAGGATGGAAAATGTGGTCACCTATTCCATGCCTAAACAAGCTTGCAACATCTCACAGAACTCGAAAATGTTTCTCTGTTAGGTTTTTATGCCCTGGGCAGGAATTGGCCAAGAGTCCCCGAAATGGTTTGGGATGCCACTTGCAACTGAGAATAAAAATAAAATTGAGACTCATATTGAGGAACCGTCGACTTTGATGGATTACTGGGATAGGATTTCACCTAGAGCACCCCTCACTCTCAAGTTCCATGCCTCAGAAGTTGTTTTACTCATTGATTTCAAGAATTAGTGTTTGGCTTAGTTTGAAGAAATGTAACATTTGTATTAAGACGTCCAATTTATGAAACCGTCTCTCAAAAGAGGATGTATAATTCGGTCACCTGGTCCATGCCTAAACAAGCTTGCAACATCTCATGGAACTCAAAAATGTTGCTCCGCTAGGCTTTTATGCCCCGGGGAGGAATTGGCCAAGAGTCCCCGAAATGGTTTGGGATGAGAATTGAAACTAGACATATCACGAAAAATGAGACTGATATTGAGGAACCGTCATTTCCGTTGGATTTATGGCATAGTATTTCATCTAGAGCACCCCTCACTCCCGGGTCCAATCCTGCGAAAGTTGTTTTTTTTATCGATTTTGAGAACTAGGGTTTTGCTTAGTTTGAAGCAATGCAACATTTGGATTTAGGGGTCCAATTTATGAAACCATTCCTTGGGAGGGGATGGAAAATTTGGTAACATAGTCCATGCCTAAACAATCTTTCCACATCTCACAGAACTCAAAAATTTTTCTCTGTTATGTTTTTATGCCCTGAGGAGGAATTGGCTAAGAGTCCCGAAAATGGTTTGGGATGCGACTTGCAACTGGGCATATAAATAAAAATGAGACTCGAATTGGGGAACTGTCGTCTCCGTTGGATTATTGTCATAGGATTTCAACTATAGAACCCCTCACTCCTGGGTCTAATGCTCCAGAATCAGATCCAAGAGATTGATAAGGCTCAAAAAGGCTCAAAAATGAAAGTGCTCAAAATTCGACGAAACCAATGCCATTGCATCCGGATCGTTCTCCCAATTCCGGCCATATATTTACTTTCTCAAATGGGCGTTGTATGCGAGAGTTATCATACTCTAACCGTTTTCTCAAATAGGCAAAAAGTCAACAAGTTCAGTCAAATGATGACATCAGTATAACATCAGCAGTGCTGACATGGCAGAGACAAGTGACGACAAGTGGCAACCTGGAAGAAGGTGACTGGTCAGTGACAAGGATCCACCCAGTAGTTGACAGGTGGCACTTTATTGACAAATTGTTTGATGTCATGTGGCCCAATCATGGGCTGCCACGTGGCACCATGGGATTGGTCAATGGGTTCATATGGAAAAATGTTATGGAGCTCATGGGATTTGAACCCATGACCTCTTGGTAGGCGCCCAAGACTTGGCCAAAGTCATTTTTACCAATGGGCCCTTGATAGTGCTTATTAAATATAACCCGCTTTATTTTATTAAAGTGTATTGTAAAGGTGTATGGGTGCACAAGGGGATAAGCCCCAGCCCAAGGATCTTGGGGATATCCCATAAAACCAGGGGGGCGCGCATGAGAAGGGGCTTAGCCCACTTAAGGCACCCTATTTTGAGCCCTGATCCCATGCAGAACGCCATAAGACCAGGGGTGTGTGGCCAGTTAGGGGGCTTAGCCCTATATTTGCACAAATGTAGGTTTTTCACCATATATTAGTGATTTTTTAATGATTTTTTAAGCCGATTTAATGGATTTTGCCCATTTTTGGGAGATATTGGGCTCTTTTTGAGGCCAAATTTTGGGAGGAAGTTGGGGATGGATAACCAACTTCAGATATATATAAACCAAGCCTATTTGAGGCCATGGAGGAGAGTCAAAGAAGATTTATGCTAAAGGGAAGCCAAGCCAAAGCCATTTTTATGCAGGGAAGTTGTTGAGGAGCAGACGCTTGCGGGCCATTTCTGGGAGCTCCGATCATCCATTTTGCGTGTCGTTTCTTCTGTTGGGTTCTAGAGATCTGGAAGAACATGACCAGATCAGTTTTGTAACCTAATGGAACTACTACAATGTACTTTTTGATCTTTTGAATAGAAATAAAGAAGCCTCCCCCACTGAGACAAAGCCTCGGAGACATAGGAAATTTTGTGTCGAACTCTGTTATCACTTCTCTTGTTATGGTTTGTTGTTCTTATTGCTTCAGTTCAGATCTGTATACTATTTTATGGCTGCTATGTTTCTTCATTAAATTCATCCTCTTTCATTCATCTTCTTAAATGGTTAATTAACGCATGCAATTAAAAACTCAACCATAGTCATTAAAAGATCTTTTTCAGATCAAGTGGTATCAGAGCTAGTTGAAATTTGGATTTGAGTTTTGCATGTTAACTAGGGAAAAGATACAGTGTGTTGAAGGTGAGCTTGTTGTAGAGAATCCATTGATTAGATTGAGAAAGAGAGCTTCTCACAGTGAGAAGATGGCATCGGAAGAAGGGCTTTCTCAGGATGAGAAAGAGTTCCGGAAAACTTTCCTTGCTATGTCAGAGATGGTGAAATTTTTGTACGGGGATTACTTGGAACGAAAGAGACCAGTTTTGGGTGAATCTTCAAAGGGAAAAAGTGAAGAGGAAGAGGATCATCCTCAGATTCTTCCTTCACCTCCACCATCACCTCCTTCTTCTCCTTCTTCTTTAAGTTCAAGTTCTAAATCTATTGCAAAGAAACATGTTCATAAACATAATAAGGAAATGCCATTTTTAAAACTTGATGTTAAATTTGAGTTACCCATATATGATGGTGAAGTAAATGCAAAGAAACTTGACAATTGGGTTAGGCAGATGGAGATTTACTGCAATGTGCAACAGATCAAGGATGAGGCCACACAAATCAAGTTGGCATCTTTGAGACTTGCAGGTACAACTCTCATCTGGTGGCAAAGCAAGTTGCAAAACAGAATGCAACGAGTGGGTAATGTATTTCCATCATGGCAAAGCTTCATTTCTCCACTTAGGAAACAATTCTATCCTTTGGGTTATAAATAAAAAGCATTAATTGAATGGAAATCTTTAAAACTAAGAAAAGGACAAACAATGCAAGAGTATACTGATGGCTTTCGAAAAATGGCATTGATGTTAGATATCCCTTTACATACACAGGAAACTCTTATGAAGTATATAGGAGGTTTACCTGCACATATTAGAAACATTGTATTCATGTTTGGACCCACTAAACTTGATGAGGTTTCTTTTCAAGCTACGTATATTGAAGAAGGAAAAGAAGGTGTGTCAGGGGAATCATCGTCTTCAAGAAAAGAGGACAAGAGGAAATGGCATGGAAAGAATTCAAATGCAGTGAAGAGGAAGGAAGGGAAACCCTCTTGCAAGCATTGCAAGAAAGAGGGACATGATGAGGACAGATGTTGGCAGTTGCATCATGAGAAGAGGCCAAAGTGGTTCAAGGAAAAGAAGGGAATGCAAAAAGTGGCAGCGACAACAAGACCCATAGACTTGGGATCGGATTCAGGTGATGAATCAAAGATCTCATTGGTTGGTATGACAGGTAAAATTGGTGAAGGAATTGATTGTAGAAGTAACTTGTTTCATATAAGGACCATCATGCGACACACTAATATAGACACATTAATCGACAGTGGATCTCAATCTAATCTAATCTCAGAAGATTTGGTTAAGCAATTGGGGTTAAAAACACAAGCACATCATAAGCCTTACACACTTAAATGGATAAGAAATCATCATCAAATGCACATAACAAAGCAGTGCACAATCAAATTTGCAATTTCATCTAAGTGTGTGGACGAAGTAACATGTGATGTAGTGACGTTAAGTAAATGTGGAATGGTCTTAGGTAGTCCATACTTATATGAACGTAAGGCAATCTTCTACAGGACAAAGAATCAATATCAGTTAACCAAAGCAGGTCAAAATTATGTGGTTCATGCTCATCATGTAAAGGAAAATAAAACACTTCAAACAATGGAACAATTAAAGAAGGTAGTGCAAGCAAGAAACAAATCAATAATTGTTTCAAATGAAGTAATCGATCTTAAGCAAGAACAAGAAATGATTGTTGAATGGAAAATCAATCATAAGTTGCTTCAAGATAAGCTCATGTCGTGCAAATATTACAAGTATATCAGCTCATTTGCAGTCGTCTTTTTGATGCTATCATTAGTAATGTTGTCTACATGGATGATAGTGGCTTCAGTAAGATGTAACAAGGTTCAAATGGATAACAATATGATGTCAGTTGTCATGATTATGTTACAGTTAATCTTGATGAGGCAGGTGCAGAGGACAGATTTCAGAGACAGAGGACAAGCTGGGTGGCCTATCTCAAGCTTGTTGACTGGTCAGTAACCTTTTGGGGACCAAAAGGTCCTTTTAGTGGGGAGGTGTGATCCATAATTGGATCCAAGAGACTAATAGGGTTCAAAAAGGATCAAAAATGAAAGTGCTCAGAATTCGACAAAACCAATGCCATTGCATCCGGCTCATTCTCCCGATTCTGGCCATATATTTACTTTCTCAAACGGATGTTGTATGCGAGAGTTATCATACTCTGACCATTTTCCCAAATAGACAAAACACCAACAGATCCAGTCAAATGATGACATCAGCAGTGTTGACATGGCAGAGACAAGTGGCAGCCTGGCAGAAGGTGACTGGTCAGTGACAAGGATCCACCCAGTAGTTTACAGGTGGCACTTTATTGACAAATTGTTTGATGCCATGTGTCCCAGCCATGGGCTGCCACGTGGCACCATGGGATTGGTCAATGGGTTCATATGGAAAAATGTTATGGAGCTCATGGGATTTGAACCCATGACCTCTTGGTAGGCGCCCAAGACTTGGCCAAAGTCCTTTTTACCAATGGGCCCTTGATGGTGCTTATTAAATATAACCCACTTTAATTTTATTAAAGTGTATTGTAAAGGTGTATGGGCACACAAGGGGATAATCCCCAGCCCAAGGATCTTGGGGATATCTCATAAAACCAGGGGGGCGTGCAGGAGAAGGGTCTTAGCCCACTTAAGGCGCCCTATTTTGAGCCCTGATCCCATGCAGAGCACCATAAGACCAGGGGTGCGCACCTAGTTGGGGGCTTAGCCCTATATTTGCACAAATGTGGGTTTTGCACCATATATTAGTGATTTTTTAATGATTTTTTAAGTCGATTAATGGATTTTGCCCATTTTTTGGAGATATTGGGCTCTTTTTTAGGCCATATTTTGGGAGGAAGTTGGGGATGGATAACCAACTTCAGATATATATAAACTAGGCCTATTTGAGGCCATGGAGGAGAGTCAGGGAAGAGTTATGCTGAAGGGAATCCAAGCCAAAGCCATTTTTATGCAGGGAAGTTATTGAGGAGCATACGCTTGCGGGCCATTTCTGGGAGCTCCGGTCATCCGTTTTGCGGGCCATTTCTTCTGTTGGGTTCTAGAGATCTGGAAGAACATGACCATATTAGTCTTGCAGCCTAATGGAACTACTACAATGTACTTTTTGAGCTTTTGAACAGAAATAAAGAAGCCTCCCCCACTGAGACAAAGGCCCGAAGATGTAGGCAATTTTGTGCCGAACTTCGTTATCACTTCTCTTGTTATGGTTTGTTGTTCTTATTGCTTCAGTTCAGATCTGTATATTTTTTTATGGCTGCTATGTTTCTTCATTAAATTCATCCTCTTTCATTCATCTTCTTAAATGGTTAATTAACGCATGCAATTAAAATGTTGCTCTGTTATGTTTTTATGCCCTGAGGAGGAATTGGCTAAGAGTCCCCGAAATGGTTTGGGATGCGACTTGCAACTTGGAATATAAAAAAAATGAGACTCAAATTGGGGAACTGTCATCTCGATTGGATTCTTGGCATAGGATTTCAACTATAACCCCCCTTACTCTCGGGTCTAATCCCTCGGAAGTTGTTTTTTTCATCGATTTTGAGAACTAATGTTTTGCTCAGTTTGAAGCAATGCATCATTTGGATTTAGGGGTCCAATTTATGAAACCATGCCTCGGGAGAAGATGGAAAATGTGGTCACCTATTCCATTCCTAAACAAGCTTGCGGTATCTCACGGAACTAAAAAATGATGGTCCGTTAGGCTTTTATGCCTTGAAGAGGAATTGGCCAAGAGTTCCCGAAATGGTTTGGGATGCAACTTGAAAATGGGAATATAATGAAAACCAAGACTCAGATTGAGGAACCATTGTCTCTGTTGGATTCCTGGCACAGGATTTCAACTAGAGAAACCCTCACTCTCAACTCCAATCCCTCGGAAGTTGTTTTTTCATCGATTTCGAGAACTAGTGTTTTACTCAGTTTGAAGCAATGCAGCATTTGAATTTAGGAATCCAATTTATGAAACTATACATTAGGAGTGGATGGACAATGTGGTCACATATTCCATGACTAAACAAGTTTGCATCATCTCACAGAACTCAAAAATGTTGCTCCGTTAGGTTTTTATGCCCTGAGGAGGAATTGGCCAAGAGTCCTCGAAATGGTTTGGGATGCGACTTGCAACTAGGCATAAAAATAAAACCGAGACTCGGTTTGAGGAACTGTTGACTCCGATGGATTACTGCGATGGGATTTCAGCTAGAGCACCTCTCACTCTCGGGTGCCATTCCTCAGAAGTTTCTTTACTCGTTGATTTTGAGAATTAGTGTTTTGCTCAGTTTGAAGCAATGCAGAATTTGGATTAAGGGGTCCAATTTATGAAACCTTCCCTCATGAGCGGATTGATAATGTGGTCACCTAGTCCATGCCTAAACAATCTTGGAGCATCTCACAGAACTCAAAAATGATACTATGTTAGGATTTTATGCCATGAGGAGGAATTGGCCAAGAGTCCCCGAAATGGTTTGGGATGCGACTTGCAACTGGTTATAAAATGAAAACCGAGACTTAGATTGAGGAATCATCATATTCATTGGATTCCTAGCATAGGATTTCAGCTAGAGCACCCTCATTCATGGGTCTAATCTCTTAGAAGTTGTTTTTTTCATTGATTTCAAGAACTAGTGTTTTTCTCAATTTGAAGCAATGCAGCATTTGGATTTAGGGGTCCAATTTAAGAAACCATGCCTCAGGAGAAGATGGACAATGTGGTCATCTAGTTCATGCCTAAACAAGATTGCAGCATCTCATGGAACTCAAAATGTTGCTCCATTAGGATTTTATGCCCTGAGGAGGAATTGGCCAAGAGTCCCTGAAATGGTTTGGGACGTGACTTGCAACTGGTCATAAAACGAAAACTGAGACTCGTATTAAGGAATCATCGACTCCGATGGATTACTAGGATAGGATTTCAGCTAGATCACCCCTCACTCTTGGCTTCCATGCCTCGGAATTTTCTTTACTCATTGATTTTGAGAACTAGTGTTTTGCTCAATTTGAAGCAATGAAGAATTTGGTTTAAGGGGTCCAATTTATGAAACTATTCCTCAGGAGTGGATGGAAAATGTGGTCACCTATTCCATGCCTAAACAAGATTGCAGCATCTAAAGGAACTCAAAAATGCTACTCCATTAGGTTTTTATGCCCTGAGGAGGAATTGGCCAAGAGTCCCTGAAATGGTTTGGGATGCAACTTGCAACTAAGAATATAACAAAACCTGAGACTTGGATTGACGAACCTTCATCTTCGTTGGATTCCTAGCATAGGATTTCAGCTATAGAACCCCTCATTCTCGAGTCCAATCCCTCATAAATTGTTATTTTCATCGATTTCGAGAACTAGTGTTTTTCTTAGTTTGAAGCATTGAAACATTTGGATTTAGGGGTCCAATTTATGAAACCATGCATCAGGAGTGGATGGACAATGTGGTCACATATTCCATGCCTAAACAATATTGAAACATGTCACAGAACTCCAAAATGTTGCTTCATTAGGCTTTTATGCCCTGAGGAGGAATTGGCCAAGAGTCCCCTAAATGGTTTGGGATGCGACTTGCAAATGGGCATAACATGAAAAACTAGACTCGGATTGAGGAACCATTGAATCTGATGGATTATTGATATATGATTTAAGCTAGAGCACCCGTCACTCCCAGGTGCCATGCCTCAGAAGTTGCTTTACTCATTGATTTCGAGAACTAGTGTTTTGCTCGGTTTGAAGCAATGAAACATTTGGATTAAGGGGTCCAATTTATGAAACCATTCCTCGAGAGAGAATAAAAAATTTGGTCACCTATTCCATGCCTAAACAATCTTGCATCATCTCATGAAACTCAAAAATGATGCTCCATTTGGTTTTTATGCCCTGAGGAAGAATTGGCCAAGAGTCCCCGAAATGGTTTGGGATGTGAATTGCAACTGGGAATATAACGAAAATCGAGACTCGGATTGAGGAACCTTCATCTCCATTTGATTCCTTACATAGTATTTCAGCCAAAGAACCCCTAACTCCCAGGTCCAATCCCTCGAAAGTTGTTTTCTTCATCGATTTTGAGAACTAGGGTTTTGCTCAGTTTGAAGCAATGCAACATTTGTATTTAGGAGTCCAATTTATGAAACTATTCATTGGGATTGGATGGACAATGTGGTCACATATACCATTCCTAAACAAGCTTGTAGGATCTCACAGAACTCAAAAATGTTGCCCCGTTAGGTTTTTATGACATGAGGAGGAATTGGCCAAGAGTCCCCGAAATGGTTTGAGATGTGACTTGCAACTGGGCATATAAAAAAACCGAGACTTATATTAAGGAACCATCATCTCTATTGGATTCCTAACATAGTATTTCAGCTAGAGCACCCCTCACTCCCGAGTCCAATCCCTGGGAAGTTGTTTTTTTCATCGATTTCGAGAACTGGTGTTTTGCTTAGTTTGAAGCAATGCATCATTTGGATTTAGAGGTCCAATTTAAGAAACCATGCCTCAGAAGTGGATGGACAATTTGGTCACCTATTTTGTGCCTAAAAAACCTGGAAGCATCTCATGGAACTCAAAAATGATGCTTCGTTAGGCTTTTATGCCGTGAGGAGGAATTGTCCAAGAGTCCCTGAAATGGTTTGGTATGCGACTTGCCACTAGGCATAAAATGAAAACCGAGACTTGGATTGAGGAACTGTCGACTCCAATGGATTACTAGGATAGGATTTCAGCTGGAGCACCCCTCACTCCTGGGTGGCATGCCTCAGAAGTTTCTTCACTCATTGATTTCGAGAACTAGTGTTTTGCTCAGTTTGAAGCAATGAAACATTTGGATTAACTGTTCCAATTTATGAAACCATGCCTCAGAAGAAAATGGACAATGCGGTCACCTATTCCATTCCTAAACAAGCTTACAACATCTCATGGAACTCAAAAATGTTGCTCTGTTAGGTTTTTAAGCCCTGAGGAGGAATTGGTCAAGAGTCCTCGAAATGGTTTGGGATGTGACTTGCAACTGGGTATATCATGAAAAATAAGACTCAAATTGAGGAACCATTGTCTTCGTTGGATTCTTGGCATAGGATTCCAGCTAGAGCACCCCTCACTCCTGGGTCCAATCCCTCGGAAGTTGTTTTTTTCATCGATTTTGAGAACTAGGGTTTTGCTCAGTTTGAAGCAATGCAACATTTGGATTTAGGGGTCAAATTTGTGAAACCATGCCTCGAGAGAGGATGGAAAATGTGGTCACATAGTCCATGCCTAAACAAGCTTGAAACATCTCACGGAACTAAAAAATGTTTCTCTGTTAGGTTTTTATGCCCTGAGGAGGAATCGAGAAAGAGTCCTCGAAATGGTTTGGGATGCGAATTGCAACTGGGAATATAACAATAACTAAGACTCGGATTGAGGAATCGTCATCTCTGTTGGATTCCTGGCATAAGATTTCAGCTATATCACCCCTCACTCCTGGGTCCAATTGATCCAGGTGGATATTGGTGGCCACCCGCCTATTCCACTTGGACCCCCACCATTGTTTCTTTTAGTTTTTCAGTTTCCTTAATTATAGCACAATTTACTCTTTTTGGCAGTTTTTCAAGTCCTGATCTTCCAGAGCCATTTTGAGGCCCTAAACGATGTTTTTTGGGCATCAAAGGGTCAATGTACACCTATTTGATTTTCTTTATCAACAATTGTAGTCCTCGGATAGATCTTTTTAACGATGTATCATATGCGTCAAACAGAGATAGTATGCCAAAGTTACGACCCCGGGAAATTGATGTACCAATTTACCCTGATGGGGCCCATAGTCTGGCGTTTCATCTCCTAGGGTTAGGTTTTTTGGATGTTTAGGGTTTCCATTGTTTCTCAATAATATATAGGCCTTCAAGCCTCATTGCAACACAGAGTTTAGAGGCTTGTAATTTCCACATCTCTTCTCAGAGATAAGTTACTAGCGCCCTAGCTAGTTTATTTCTATTATGTCTATAAAGAATTTTCAGTTCTTTGATAGTAATGAAATGAAGTGTTATTTTCATTGCATCTTTGTATTCATGGTTATTTGTGTATTATGTTGCGTTCCTTCATAAATATATATCAGTGTTACCAGAACAGTCTTCTCTTTCTTGATCCTTCTTCGCATGTCCCCAACGAGGTCRGGGTATAAAGAGTTAGGGCTCAATCTGGTTGAACCTTTGCAAGATCATCCTCGCAAACCCCGACAGTCGCCCATGGGGGAAGAAAAGAAAGATGAGGGAGCAGGATATCCTATCAAAATATTGCTCGAGGAGGCCCTTGAAAAAMAAAGGAAGGCAATGATGGATAACTTCACCCAAATCCTTCAGCGATTGCCCACTGGTGATGCATCTGCATCCAATAGCCACTCTGGAGGCGCAACCCCTTTTAAGGTATAATTAAACCTTGACATTCCAATATTTGATGGTCAAATAGATGCAGACGCTGAAGATAGATGGTTGAATCTATTAGAAGGATATTTCTTGGTTCATGACTTTTTCGACCGGGAGAAGATTATTTTTTCACTAGTCAAAGTTGCCTCCCATGTCAAGGACTGGCGGGAAACCTATTGTGAGAAAAAGGACGAGGAGGAACCCTCCTTGTTCTCGGTCATACCCACTTGGAATTCTTTCTGAGATGCCAACAAGGAACAGTATTATCCCATGGGGATCTATGAGGACAAGTACATACAATGGACTACGTTGTGGCAGAAAAAGGTCAAGATGTGCATGAGTTGATGAATCTGTTCCATACCCTGCGTATAAAGTTGGGTATCAAAGATTTGGAGAAATTTTTTTTGTTGAAGTACCGTAGTTGTCTACACAGATACATTCAAGAGGAAATGGAGTTCCTGAACATATCCTCATTTGGTACGGAATACTCCCTCCTCCTTTCTCAACTTTTGGTCCACGAAGTGGGTTCAAACGAGAACAAAGAGCGTTCCTGACATGGGCTCGAAACAACCACAACAGAGAGAAGAAGAGGTGACAGTGAACCCTCCAACCTTCCAAACAATGCATCAAGGTTTCCTCAGGAACCATTATTCTACCAAGATTTAGCAGAAATTCAAACAAAAGAAGCGATACTTCGGATCTGCGAATCAAAAGCAAKCGAAAGGTGCCCCCAAACCRTAGAACAAAGGACAAATCCAAGGCATGGTGGCTCAAGAAAACCTACCAAATATACAAGAAAATAATAACACCGCAAAGCTGAAGAAGGACACRAGAAAGTGGTGTGAGTTCCATAAGAGCTCCACTCACAACACAAGTGAGTGTCACACCAAATAGTCATTGGTGGCTACGATGAGGGATTCTGAATCAAATGCATGCTCTGACACTGAATCAGAACCTGAGAAGGGGAATGACAAAGGGAAGAATTTTATCAATGCAGAGCCCAACGCCATTGTTTCCACCATGAAGATCCAAAAGAAAGAACCAGAATATCCAGAGGAGGAGGAGCATCTCTTCTACTCCTAGATGTGGGTAAAGGGTTCCCTGCTACAGTTCGTTGTCGACAATGGGAGCTAAAAGAACCTCATTTCAACATAGGTTGTGAAGCAGTTGGGCTTGCCAACCAAATCACACCCATAGTCATACACCATCGGGTGGCTTCACCAAGGACGGGATCTTCGCATCACCCAACAATGTCACCTTCCTTACAACATCAAGCCCTTCACTGATGAGGTATTATGTGACATTGCTTCTCTTGATGTTTGTGATGTATTATTAGGCCAACCATACTTGTGGAAGTGATATGTTGTGTATGAGTCACGGCCTCACATTTTCATTGTTACCTTGGGAAATAAGTTGTACAGGATACCATAGGTACCACTGCCTATCATTATCTCTTTGGTTACTGCAAAAAAATGCAGTAAGCTCATTTCCAAAACCGGGAAAAAAAAATTCCTGATGATCCTCCCTTAGGGAAAGAAGAATATTATGGCCACGACCTCTAGAAAGGGCTCCTCCGCATGACAACAACAAATGGATAAGGTCGTGGAGGAGTACTAGGACCTCTTCATCTCACCCACAGGGGTGCCTCTGAACTGTCAAGCCAAGCACCCCATTGATCTGACACCAGGTGTGTCACTGCCCAATGGACCGATCTATTAATGCTTTGTTCTAGAGAATGATGAAATCAAGCGATAGATTTAGAAGCTATTGCAGAAAGGTCACATACGGCCAAGTTCATCTACGTATGGGAGCTCGATCGTGTTGGTGCAAAAGAAGGATGGGACTAGGAGACTCTGTATTGACTATCAGGCGCTGAACAAGATCATTGACCAAAATAGGTACCTGATCCCATGTATTGATGACCTTCTGGACCAACTCAAAGGGGAGAAATATTTCAGCAAGATAGAATTGAAGTCCGGGTATCACCAGGTACCAATCGAACCATCCGATGTGTGGAAGACTACCTTCAAGTCCAAGGAGGGCCTTTTCGAATGGTTGGTCATGCCTTTCGGGTTGACGAATTATCCCACAACATTCATGAGGTTGATGGAAGACATATTGTAGCCATTCACCAACTCATTTATAGTAGTTTACTTGGATGACATCCTGATCTTTAGCTGGGCTTAGGAAGAGCACGTCCACCACATCCGACAGGTCCTCTAAACACTGCGGAAACACAAGTTGTGTGCCAATTTAGAGAAGTGAACTTTTGGAATGACCTAGGTTCAGTATCTAGGATACATTATAGATGACCGTGGGGTGCATGTGGATCCAACCAACATCCAAGTCATTCGGGATTGGCCAGCCCTGACCACTCTAACATAGCTTCACATCTTTCTAGGTCTTGCTAATTTCTACCACAGGTTCGTGTTGGGATTCTCTCATATCACTTGGCCCCTCAATCAAGTCACTAAGGGAGGAGCGAAAGAAAAAATATTTTGGTCAGAATCTCAATAGAAGGCATTCGTAGAATTGAAACATCACCTTTGTTGTGCCCCAGTGTTCACATTACTAGACTTGCAACAACCATTTGAGATCAAGACAGATGCCTTTGACTATGCTATTGGGGAATTTCTTACTCAATAGGGGCATCCAGTGGCATACCACAGTGTGACACTGTCTGACACGGTCCAAAAGTATCCCACTTATGACAAATAAATGTATTCCAATGTGCAGGCTTGCCGACAGTGGAAACATTACATTTTGGGGAAGGAAACGATCATCCACACAGACCACTGACCCTTGCAATTCATACAGACACAAGAGAAGTTGCAGAATGATCACCATCAAAATTGGTCCACATATATGCAACAATTTCATTTGAACATCAAGTACAAGAAGGGAAGCACCAATAATGTTGCAGATTGCCTCAGTCGACCACCGTTCGTGGCAATAACCACCGTGCTCAACACTTGTGGGCACAAGACTTCTGATTGGTCACTTCTCTACAAGAGTGATCCAGATTTTGGCCACACATACAAGACGCTCTTGGAGGGTAACCGAGTTCCAAATTTTCACCTCCAGGATGCACTACTATGTCACCTAGGACACCTTTTTGTTCCTTCAAGTGAGCGTTCCAAGATGATTTGGGAAGCGCACTATAGTTAGGTCATTAGGCAATTCAGGGTTGAGAAAATAGTGGCAGTATTGTAAAATTATTTCTATTGGCCAAACCTTCGACAAGACGTCGGGAAGTACATCAGATCCTGCACTACCTGTGCCATTTCCAAATCGGCCATCAAGAAGCAAGGCCTCTATACTCCGTTGCCTACCCTTAGTCGACCTTGGGAATCCATCTCCATGGATTACATGTTGGGCCTTCCTTCTACTAAGAATGGAAACGACTGTGTTTTCATTGTCATCGACAGATTCTTGAAGATGTCCATTATGGAGGCATGCAAGAAGAATATCACAGCAGAAGCCACTGCTAAAATATTCTTTGAACGAGTGTGGGTACACTTTGGTATCCCACAGTCTATCATCTCATATCGGGGCAACAGGTTCCTCAGTAAATTTTGGTCCATCCTCTAGTTAATGCTAGACACCAAGCTCACCAAGTCCACAACTTTCTATCCCCAAACTGATGGCCAGACAGAGGTTGTCAACAACATGATCATACACATTTTGTGCATGTACAACTCAAATCATCCATGCACATGGGATGAGAGCCTCCCATATGTACAACATAGCTATAATCGAGCCCTCCACAACTCAACCAACCACAACCCCTTTCAGGTGGGCTTGGGATTCCAACCATTATGTCCCATTGACGTAGCCATACCATTTGCAACTAATCAGGCTGATTCGACTCATGCCAAGGTGAACAGCATCATTGAGCGCATTCATCACATTCACCAACATGTTCATGACATATTGGACAGAGCCAATGCTAAGTACAAGTAGTGGCATGATCAACATCGGGTGCAACACAACTTCCAGGTGGGCGACAAAGTGTGGCTACATTTGCAGAAGGAGCGCCTCGCTAGACCCCACCGCAAGCTTCGCCCTCTCTGACATGGGCCATACACCATCACCAAGGCTTTAGGGGACAATGCCTTCAAGCTCAGTGTCCCACCATTCCTTGGTCTTCACCCAATGTTCAATGTGGACTGCCTTCGGCCTTACTTTCCACCTCTATTGGACACATCTGACATGACAGAACAACTCACACCAACAGAGTTAAACCTAGACTGCATGGAACAATCTACAACTGATCAGATTATGGACACACATATCAAGAACACACGCCAGCAGAGGATCCATCTATATCGAGTCGTCAAAGCAGGCCAACTCCTTCACCAGGGCAAGTGGCTCACTAGGGACCAAGTTTAGCAGAAGTTTCCTCATCTCATGGAGGAAATCAACGCAATGGGAACCATTCCTTCCTAAGGGTGGAGGAATGATCCAGGTGGATATTGGTGGCCACCCACCTATTCCACCTGGACCCCCGCCATTGTTTCTTTCAGTTTTTCAGTTTCCTTAATTGTAGCACAATTTACTATTTTTGGCAGTTTTTTAGGTCGTGAAATTCCGAAGCCATTTTGAGGCTCTAAACGACGTTTTTTGGGCATCAACCGATTGAAAAATATAATTTTTCATGTTTGATGTCAATAGTTGTATTCCTCGGATATATCTTTCTAAAAATGTATCATATGCATCAAACAGAGATAGTATGCCAAAGTTACGTCCTCGGGAAATTGATGTACCAATTTACCCCGACAGGGCCCATAGTCTAGCGTTTCATCTCCTAGGGTTAGGTTTTTTGGATGTTTAGGGTTTCCATTGTTTCTCAATAATATATATGTCTTCGAGCCTCATTGCAACACAGAGTTCAAAGGCATGTAGCTACCACATCTCTTCTCAATGATAAGCTACCAGTGCCCTAGCTAGTTTATTTTTATTCTGTCTGTAAACAAATTTCAGTTATTTGATATTAATGAAATGAAGTGTTATTTTTGCTGCATATTTGTATTCATGTTTATTTGTGTATTATGTTGTGTTCCTGCATAAATCTGGATCACCAATCCCTCAGAATTATTTTTTCATCGATTTTAAGAACTATTGTTTTTCTCAGTTTGAAGCAATGCAGCATTTGGATTTAGGGGTCCAATTTATGAAACCATGTCTCGGGAGAAAATGGACAATGTGGACACTAGTCCATTTCTAAAAAAGCTTGCAGCATCTCACAGAAATAAAAAATGCTACTCCGCTAGGATTTTATGCCCTGAGGATGAATTGGCCAAGAATACCCAAAATGGTTTGGGATGCGACTTGCAACTTGGCATAAAACAAAAACAAAGACTCGGATTAAAGAACAATCAACTTTGATGGATTACTAGGATAGGATTTTAGCTAGAGAACCCCTCACTCCTGGGTGCCATGCCTCAGAAGTTGCTTTACTCATTGATTTCGAAAACTAGTGTTTTTCTCAGTTTGAAGCAATGAAACATTTGGATTAAGGTGTCCAGTTTATGAAACCGTGCCTCAGGATTGAATGGAAAAAAATTTCACCTCGTCCATGCCTAAATAATCTTGCAGCATCTCAAGGAACTCAAAAATGTTGCTTCGTTAGGCTTTTATTACCTGAGGAGGAATTGGCCAAGTGTCCCCAAAATGGTTTGGGATGCGACTTGGAACTAGGAATATAATGAAAATAGAGACTCGGATTGAGGAACCATTGTCTCCATTGGATTCCTGGCATAGGATTTCAGCTAGAGCACCCTTCACTCTCGGGTCCAATATTCCTTTAGAAGTTGTTTTTTTCATCGATATAGAGAACTAGGGTTTTACTCAGTTTGAAGCAATGAAACATTTGGATTTAGGGTTCCAATTTATGAAACCATCCCTTGGGAATGGATGGATAATGTGGTCACCTATTCCATGCCTAAACAATCTTGCAACATCTCACGGAACTAAAAAATGTTTCTCCTTTAGGCTTTTATGCCCTGAGGAAGAATTGGCCAAGAGTCCCCGAAATGGTTTGGGATGCAACTAGGAATATAACGAATACCGAGACTCGGATTGAGGAACCGTCGTCTCCATTGGATTCCTGGCATAATATTTTAGCTAGATCATTCCTAGACCATGTCCAATCCCTCGAAAGTTGTTTTTTTCATCGATTTTGAGAACTAGGGTTTTGCTCAGTTTGAAGCTGTTAGAAAAACAGGACCATGGAGAAATAAAATAAAACAAATGCGGAAACAAAACACAGAAGATACACAATACAATAGAGACACAGATTTACATGGTTTACCCAATGTGGGCTACATCCACCATAGAAATTGTCAGGTCCTTCCTTTATTATTATCCAACATATGAATGGATACAACCTACAGCAAACCCGTTGTAACTTCCTCTTCTTTCTCTCACAGTCTCCTATCTCAGAATACAATATTCGCCATCAACCATAGCCGCAATACATTTTCCTCATAAAAGAGGGTCTCCTTCTAGGGAAAAAAACCCTAACATAATCTCTATCATTAGATCTACGACCTTATAATGAATGGTCCAGATTTACAATGAAATTACAATATACATTTACAAGGCAATTTTTCCTTCGGGGGCTTCGCCCCCAAACCCCCACTGGGTGCCCACTTTCCCCCAAACCCCCCAGCCGGGGGGATAGCCCCCCTAGACCCCATAGAGGGGGTACCCCCCCTATGCACTCCCCCACGTGGAAGAGTGTACATACTTCTAGGGTGTAAATACTTCATGGGGTATAAACATGGCTAAAAGTAAAAGACCTCTAAATCAGGAAGATAATCAGGCTCCACAACCAACAATCTCCCACTTGGAGATTGATCTCAACAACTCCACCACTGTTGTATATGCTGGACTCTGAACCTTCTTGGACCTGGAAAATTTCTCATCTTCATCTTCATTCTTGAAGACCAACTGAAACTGAGAAGGAACTCAGTTTCTCCCTGGTTACTCCCTTTGTTAACATGTCTGCAGGATTCTAGCTAGTGTGTATCTTTTCCAACTTCAAATGTCCATATTCCAAGGTGGATCGTATGCAGTGGTACCTCAACTATATGTGCTTAGTCTTATTATGGAAGGTTGAGTTCTTTGTAAGATGAATGGCACTCTCACTGTCACAATACAACCTGTTATTCTCTTGCCTCTTTCCCAATTCCTCCATAAACCTCTGTAACCAAATCATCTCTTTACTAGCCTCTGTAACAACAACATACTCTGCCTCTATTATTAAAAGTGAAACAACCTTTTGCAGTTTTGAAATACAACTTACTGTTGTTCCACCTATAGTAAACACATACCCTGTGGTACTCCTCCTGCTATCTTTATCACCTACCATATCTGAATCAACATATCCTTGTAGAACAGTTTCTAAACCTCCAAAACATAATGCATGATTAGCAGTACCTCTCAAGTATCTGAGAATCCACTTTACTACCTCCCAATGTTCTTTACCTAGATTGTTCATATATCTTCTCACAACTCCCACTGCATGTGCAATATCTAGTCTTGTGCAAACCATTGCATACATCAAGCTGCCAACTACTGATGAATATGGAACCCTGGACATGTATTCTATCTCCTCTTCTGTCTTGGGACACATTTCCTTAGTTAATTTGAAATGGTTGGCCAAAGTTGTACTAACTGGTTTTGCATTCTTCATTCTAAACCTCTCCAACACCTTCTCTGTGTACTCACCCTGAGACAATGTCAGTTTGCGATTTTTCCTATCTCTTGTTATTCTCATACCAAGGATTTTCTTTGCAACACCCAAATCCTTCATCGCAAATGAATTGGCTAATTTCTTCTTGAG
>JASDQU010102290.1:161356-185291 GCA_032191745.1 Picea mariana
GAAGATAAAGGCTCAACGGAGGATCTACTTCAACCGTCGGAAAAAGGTTGGTTTACTCTTCCCTTGTGTGCATGTGAAGAAAGGGGTTTTAGATTCGGGTAGAAGGTTAAAAGTAGCTTAGAAAGGGTCATGATCTGCATGCAAGTTTAGAACCCTAGCTTGCTAGTCCGTAGGGCAGAATACCCCACAACAGTGATGCAGTCATTTGGTGTCAGTTGCTTAATTATAACATGATAAGCACACTCTCTGATGAAGAATTTGAAAAGGTATTTTTAGATAGGAGGTCTCATGTTGGGAAAAACAATATAAAGAGAACCAAGGATTTATTTGCATATTACAACTCTATATTACAAGTTTGTGGTTCTATTCATAAATAAAATGTCATTGTTTCTATTAACCCTAGTTGCCAACAAAATTTTATCAATAGTCAATTGGTTAATAGATTGCAAATTCTTGCAAAGAATATTCAAAGAACACAAGTTGTAGGTGAAAATGTTCAAATTTTTAAAGATTTGAAGCTCAATATGAATAAATGTGTGTTGCATTCATATTTTTATGCTATAGATATGGATGATCTAGATATTGTTTTGGGATATCCTTGGATAGAATCAGTGGGTACAATTAATATTAATGTGCAAAAGAAGTTTTTTAAGTTGTGGTACAAGGAAAAAAAATCACGTTGTAGGATGTGTCTCTTAGTAAGAAATAAGGGCCCACAGAGGCAAGAAAAGAAGTTATTGAAGAGTTCAAAGTTGAATCAGAGGTAGAGTATACAAAAGGAAGTGAAGCAAAGCCACATGAAGGAAAAAATAAAAAAGCCAAGGAGATCATTGACTCAAAGGAACATCATGTGGCATAATTGAAGAAAAAAGGATAGATTCATACAGTTGTTGTATATCATCATCCGCATCATATCAAGAAACAACAGACGTCAAGGAAAGGGCGTAAGAATCAACACACTTGTGCACCGGTAGGGAACCAGAAATTAAACCAATCAAGAGGTGCATGGAGGAATATCGGCACTATAGAAATACCTTGGGCTAGAGAATCAATCCCATGGAAACACCAACACGATGCAGCGCAAGACCAGGGTGGCAAGGTAGTAGTTGGACATCATGTTCATATTCCACTAGGATGGATGGATGGTCGTACTTGGTACTAGTTGGCTACAATTCTTAGCCAGTCATATTGTATGGTTTATTCTCATGCTTCAAGGATGAAACATGCCTAAGGGGGGTGGAATGTAGTATACCTAGCGAGGTAATATGGGAGCTACCCAATGGGAATGTGTTTATGTATTATTAGTGGAGGCCATTCAATGTAAGGTGGACTAGGTCCACTATAATATTAAATAATGCCCACTGTGGTAGTGAGATATAATAAATAGGATTTCTAGAAGATTCCTTCTCTAGAATGTTCCTAGAAGATAGATAATTTTGTATAATGAAGTGTAAGCAATGTATTGGAGCATGGTGAAGAATATTGTTATTGTAACAAGAAAGTATTGTTTGAGGAGTGCATTCCTTCCATAAGGAATAATATATCGTGTTACACTACCTCAAGGATTTTTCTATTTCTTGTGTTCAGTGTTTTGGTGAATGATTTGAGTTATTATTCTTGCTTATTTCTTAAGTTTATTTTCATATCTATTTAGTTCTATATCAGTTGGTATCATATCTCTTTCCTTGGCCAAAGAAGGGAAGAAATTTTTGGGTCGTTTTGCAGATTTTTTCAAAGGAAAAAAGGAGATGGTGCAATTTAGACTCAATTCTGAAACTTTCTGCTCAAAACTTGAAGATTTGTTTAGGTACTTAGCATCTTTGTAAAGTGTCTTAATTTTGTTAATAATTCCATGGTCTGATTTAAATTGGTTTACGTATTAAATAAAAATACTAGCCTTAGTCGATGCATAATTCTATGGTGTGATTTAAATTGGTTTACACTTTAAATTGAAGTTATCCAATGCATTATTCCATAGTGTAATTTAAATTGGTTTACATATTAAACGGAAATATTATCCAATGCAAAATGTTATAGCCAATGCATAATTCCATGGTGTGATTTAAATTGGTTTACATATTAAATCGAAATGTTATCCAATGCATAATTCCATGGTATGGTTTAAATCGGTTTACATATTAAATCGAAATGTTAGCCAATGCATAAATTTGATCTTTAGAGCCTAGAGCCAAGTTTCATAACTTGATTTGGCAACGATTCAATTTATTGAATTTGATTAATAATTTCATGGTGTGATTAATCAAATTTGGTTAATCTATAAGAAGGGCATTGTATATCATATCTCATAACACTTCATATGTATTCATTTCCATGAGGTGGACAATATTATAATGATATGAAATGTTAGATAATAAAAATTCAAATAATTTTTTCCAAAAAAATCTATGGAAGTTTTTTTTTTTCAATTTAAAAGACACTACCCCTTGTGTTTCTAACCATATATATCCAAGCATGATGTATAACCAGCCAAAGATATAGTGTATAAATTAGCATGCAAGCATGTCTTCCAAGCTAACTTTCAAATGTTGAAATGATTGAGCATTCTCAACATATAAATTTACTTCCATGATTTTATTTTCTTTAAACTATAAATGCATAGAAAACTTTGTTATAAACACAGTTTCAAAATATGTCTAACTTGTGATAGATTCAACAATAAAATTATAAAACAAAGTAGTTGTTTTATTCTCAAATGTATAAGGAAATAAGTGACATATTAAATATAATATTTGTTTTTCACATTAAGCAATTGAATAGCTTGGATAAATTTCTTGATGTGATTTTTTAGAGGCCCCAACTTATCCAAATCAAACTTGGGTANAGTTGTTTTATTCTCAAATGTATAAGGAAATAAGTGACATATTAAATATAATATTTGTTTTTCACATTAAGTAATTGAATAGCTTGGATAAATTTCTTGATGTGATCTTTTAGAGGCCCCAACTTATCCAAATCAAACTTGGGTAACAATCTATCTGCATTATTTGGAAATCAAAGGGTAGGATTAGACAAATGTAGTGCATATAGAACATTCTTAATAGGTTGATTCATATCCATATTTTCTATGATAAGGTTATATAACAAGAATATTGTATTGCTAAGTTCAAATTCAGAGTCTCCATGTTGTTCTGAAGTGGTAGGGGAAACTTGATCTAAGGGTTTTAGGATTTCATCGATAACATAAGAGATCAAATATACAAGGCTACCTACATGATCGTATTCTTTAGTTCAAGTTAGAAATTTTTTAATCCTTTTATGTCAAGGTAATTATTGCACAATTGATAAAGCATCGATTTGACAAGCATAGCTATGAGTAAGATAATGAAAGGTTTGGAAGTCTTCCATTGGGATAGAAAATTGATTCTCAATTTAGAATGGTGGATAAAAATTATATTGCAACTTGAATTTGGTTTGTAAAGGTATTTCATTTTCACATTAAACCTCCATATCTTCAAAACTTGATTTTGAACTTGGTTCTTGCACTTGTGTAGGCAAGTATTCTTCATTCATTTACTAGTTGGGTTGTAAATTGTGCTTATTCTTGTTATCAAAAAGTCCATGCAATCACTTAAATCATTATCCATAAAGGGGCATGATCCCTTCTTCTACTGCTAAAATATTGATGTGGAAAAATGTATGCTATCGACAATGCATAATCAGCTCACGAAAAGGCCCAATTAGACCTTCCTTCATTGAAAATGGAAAATTTTCTAGTTATGTATGAATTAATATAATCTAATTTATGAATTAAATAAAATTCATCTATAAACGAAAATGAAGAGTGCAACTAACCTAATAACTAATCTAATCTATCTAGGAGTGTTTAAGAATTGATTGACATTAAATAGAGGAAAAAATACAAACATCAAAGGAATGGTCCACCAACTACAATCTACACGAACTCTATATCAACTCTAATAAATTAAGAATAATCTATGAATCACCGAGAGATACTTACTTCACATCACTACATACTACAATTAATCATAGGCATTACACGCACAATAATAGTCTATAGATTGCAATGTCCAACCCCACAAACTTCAAGAAAACCATGAATGACAATAACACTTTACAATGACTCACAACTTTCAAGAGTATAAAACACAAGATAACAATGCATTTTATTAACATATGCATATCACTTATAATGCCAAAAGAGAACCTTTTACAAGACTACAATGGTTCTATATATTAAATTCCAATGACTTTTGGCCTTCCAATTTCTTAACTCTTGGATTTCTAGATTCTATTCTATCTAGCTTTCCACCCTTATATAAATTTTTTATTTTCCTCTATTAAATCATAAGAATATACTTCTTTAAATTAATATTCAATATTACTCAACTTACGTTCCTTTTCACTTGAAACTTCCAACTAACTAATTTATTCATTATCACTTGAAACTTCCAACTAACTAATTTGTTCCTTTTCACTCGAAACTTCCAACTAACTAATTTGTCTTCTTGTATATTCCATATAAGTAAAGATCTATTATTTTGGGAAACAACCCAATTCACTTGCATCACATTTCAAGCTTATGGATATAAGCCTTTCTTCTTAATTAGATTTTTGACCCACATTTTTCTAGTGGTCAATTTCTAATACATTGTTGTTTCTTTAGTTTTTGTAGCATAATTTGCTTTGGTCTCAGTGTTTGTTATTTTTAAGGAAATTATCAATATAATCTTCCTTTGCATGGTATTCTCGATTTAATGGATAAAAGAGTGATCCTGAAGTGTAATTAAATTTTATTAAACTCAAGATCACCATGTTAATATGAATGTAACCATGGAAACAATTGTTACATATGTAGATGAATCATAAACCAATTTTTGTGGAAAATAGAATCTTTGATTTATTGTAAAAAGAAAACATCATCCAACAATGATGAACATAGATTTCAATTTAAACACTTTCATATATTCGACCTTATTCACACCTTGATTTTCTTAATTAACTTTGTAGCTATGTAGATCGCAAGTATATTTACTTCAACTATTTTGGCAGTGTGATGATGGGAGTGAGTACACCACCGTCAACACCTTTAGAGTGATTTGTATGGTCGCTTTGCTCCTCCGCTAGTAATATAACACATTCTTCTCGATATCCCAAATGATGAAGAGGAAATCCTCTTCACAAATGAAGAAAGAATGAGTTACCATGGTTATTGGTCACAGTATTAAATACAAGTGAAAAAGAGATGAAATCCTTCATAGGTTGTTGGGAAATAGGACTGCTTACACTGAATTCCACCCTCTAGTCTCTTATCAAAATTTCTAGACAGGGGTTTGATTCATTACCCACCAATTTTTGAACAATTGTGGTACTCTCTTACACTACCTTACACAACACAAGGAAGTTCTTCCATTTTTATTCTTCAATGTCCCTTGAGGATATTCTTCCCTTGCAGTTCTCTTCAATGTATGCAAAAAGAGTCTAATTGCCACTTTCCTTCTGGGAATAAACTATGAAAGAAAACACTTGGCCTCAAAACAATCAATGAGCAATAATAATAGAGTTTGGTTTAGATATTGCGGATAATCCAACCCTGATTTCTTTCTCAAACCAGCCCATTTCCTCTCATATTTTTAGCAACAAGTTCCCCCAACTTCAATGAGATCTTATCAACCATAGGTACATTGGAATATATTTCCACTTGTAGTAATAATAGTCATAACAGTCTTGCGTGAAGATCCCCATAATATGGGAGAGGAACTGATTGGGGAGCATGCACCCCCCCTCCTTTCCCATGAATGCATTAATAATAATAGTAATAATGAAAAGATAGAAGTATATATCTATTCTTGCATGAGATATAATATCTTCCCAATGATATGACAATGTGTACTTGGTACACACAAATAAGTCAAGGATTGATTGGAAAACATTAAGGAAGCATGGGAAAGAAAGGTAGTACATCCAAAGGACAAGGACAAAGTCAAATCACCAATCAAATCTGTATTTTTTAAACATTTACTATATAGAAATGCGCATACAAATTCTTTATAAAACAAAAATAAAACAATAGCATTCACACATAGTACTCACAATTTTTCCCTGGAAACCCTTAACTGATAAAACCAAAAAATGTATAGAGTCAGACCTCCAACTCTCATTATATTAACTTCATCATTTACAATACAATATATATGATTTTGTGGCATTAAAATCCCTACTCCATTGACTTGGATTATATTACAACCTTAATTCTTTAATCGAAATTAGAAAACCATGGGATGGAAAACCATATGTCAAAACCTCCCAAAATGGACCAAAAAATGCCCAATTTTTTTTTTCAGGGGCTCTACCCCGGACCCCCACTACATTCAATGCAACATACAACGTGTGTTTCTAATCATGCAAAGAATATAGCACATACACAAAATCCCCCCACTTGTTGTTTTCTTTGCATACAGGGGGGCAAGGCTTACATGGTCAACAATTCATGGAAAAAAATCCCATTACTTCTCTACAATAAGAGAACTTATCAGTGCTTACAAAATTTTTCAATGAATCTGCAAAATTCTTCAAAGTGTTCACCTTCACTGGAAACACCTACTTGGCTTCAACGATATTTCTCACAAAGTGATTCTGAACATGAATATTCCTTTTCTTAAAATGATAAGCAAGTCTGCCTTGGTAGAAAATTCCATAATATGTAGTTCCACACAGATACCTGAAAATCCTCTTTTTAGCTATCCAATGCTCCTTCCATGGTTTTGACATATACCTTCTCAAAAATCCCACTAAATGTGAAATGTCCAGTCTAGTATAGACCATTGCATACACCAAACTGCCAACAACACTAGCATAAGCAACACAAGACGTGTCCTCTTCCTCTTCTTGTGTCTTCGGACATTGATCTGCAGATAAATTTACAACTATAGGATTAACCACCTTGATTGGTTTACATTCCTACATATTAAACCTTTGCAATATTGTCTCAACATATTTCCTTTGATTCAACCAAAGTTTCATGTTTTCCTAATTTTTTTTAATTTCCATGCCCAAAATAAAATTTGTAGCACCAAGATATTTCATATCAAATTTAGAAGACAAGTGAGTTTTCACATCCTTGATGATTTCCTTGTTGTTTCCAATCAACACCATATCATCAACATACATAACCACATAGATAAAATGATCTCCAACTAATTTGAAATACACACAATGATCATCTTTTATCCTTGTGAAACCAAGTCCCAAAATAAAAGTATCAAACTTTTTATACCACATCCTTGGAGACTTATTTAATCCACGTAGGGACCTTTTCAGCGTGGAAACAAACTCTTTCTTGAGGGCTTTGCAATGAGTTTGGGCACTTCCATCATTCAAGAAATGTTCTCTGATAGTATTGTACCTGGACTTGGAAAAACATTGGTATAGTTTTTCAATCCTAATTGCCACCATTAATTATTTTCCAAGAGAATACATATCAATCTTTTGATAGTTGCAATGAAAAATTAAATTTATAAATGCAACTATGAATATTAAGTATGGATCAAATGGACAATCAATATGTACAAGATCCCACTTCTACAGGCCATAAATGCAAGGAAATCAATAGAAAGACACCCATCATTAATGATTACAAAAAACATGGTAATGTGGAGTCTTCACTTCAAGTTCTGTGTGGTCAATATGAACAAAGTTACCAACTTAATGAGAAATCTAACCTCAAAACGAGAACTATAGCCCAAAAATATCATACTTTTGGGTAAAAAACACCAAATTCAACCCCCAAATTAAAAAGTGGTGTTATTGGTATCACCATTTTTTTGGAAGGTGTTTAAAATTGCAACTTGTTTGAAATCACATCCTTGACATTCCGAACAGAACCCTGAAATTGACCCTTAAATTGAAAAGCGATGCTACCAATAGCACCAATTTGTTTTAGAGTTAAACTATGACCTAATTGAAACGTGGCCTTGAGCACTAGCACCACCACAAATATGACACTAAAAATTGACTCCTAAATCTAAAAGTGTTATTTTTTTTTTATCTAACAGAATCGACAACTAAGGGTGCTCATACTCGCATGACACAGAGTCGATTTTGACCACTACTACTATAACCTCCAAGCGTACCCATGTAGTCCCATGCACAGTACACATGGCTTTGCAAGGTTCGAACCAACAACATCACAAGGAGTGCCTTATCAGTACACTCTATTGCCAACTAACCTACACCTTACGAACAAAAGATAAATTATACACTAAGAAAATAATAAATTTGGAAAATAATCTAATTAATTTTATTTTTTTTCAATAATTTACACTAAGAAAATAATTAAATTGGAAAAAAAACACCCCTAAAAAATTTTTTGTTTTTTCAAAAACACAAATGTTATAGAAAAAAAAGAAAAAAAAATAGCAGATCACAATTTTTTAATCAAACGATTCAAAAAATGAATTAAAAATGAGCAAATCTAAAAACAAATGAATTTTTTTTAAAAGACCCTTAAAACTCTAAAGTTAAAACATAAAAGTTGAAAAAAAATGCGAAGAACACACATGTTTTTATAAAAAATTGGAAAATCTTATAAAAAACATATTTTTTTAATAATTTAAAAATAAATAAATAAATTTAAAAATAAAAAAACAATAGTTTTAAAATTAAAATATATATATATATATATATATATGAATGAGAAATAGAAACATTTAAAAAAAAAATATGTATATAAAAAATTAAAAATAATAACAAAATTTAACAAGTTAAATAAAAAGAAAAACAAAATAATATTAAAATTTAAGAAAAAAAAACATAATAATCTAAAAAACAATTACCAAAAAAACAAGAAATTAATTAAAAATTTTAAATTTTTTAAAATTGGTGAGTGACCCCTTTTCCCTGGATTGCATTGCAATGCTAGGCAAAGAGGTAACCCACCAATTTTCAAAAAAAATTAAATTTTTAATTGATTTAATTGATTTCCTAGTTTTTTTTAATTTAAATTTTATATTTTATTGTTTAGATTATTGTGTGATTTTTAAATTTTAATATTTTATTTTTTTTAATTCCAGTTCTACTCCACTTGCTCTATAAATACATATAACTAGTCATGTATCTGAAATCCAAATGAATTTATCATTTAAGAGTGATGAAGAATTATTGTGGTAAGTGAAGCGATGGTGCCGCTCTTCCCCTAATGCACGGTGGCTAGGGTTTAACCCTGGCCGCTAGCGGCCTCTCTGTAAGTTGAGCTTGCATCTTGTTCCACTCTTGTTCATCGGCCATGGAAGCGACTTCATTCATCTTTGCGGGTTCCCCAAGCAATGGGGTGTTTCCTTTCATCTCTGTGTCCAGGCCAGTTTATGTTTTGCATTCTGAGGCCACTTTTCGTGATGTTGTTCAGTGTGACTCTAGTCCTTCTTCTTCATCCCTTATGTTTCAAGAATCCCCTTCACTTGTCATTCCCATGGGACAAGATGTTGAGGAAGAGGAAGAATACTATAGATCTGTGAGTTTGGTTTGTTGTTTTAATGGTTTTTTGCCAAAGTTAGCTTATCTCAACAGTGGTATCTCAACTACATGTAGGATCCCTATCATGTAGTAGAAAGCTTTCATTCATCCTTGTGCTAAAGGATTCTTCATTTTTGAGTTCGACATTAAGGATCATCAAGATCTGATTCTCAACTCAAGTTCGTGGTTTTGGGGTAACTAAGTTTTTTTGCATAAAATCATGGACTCCTTCTTTCAATCCAGCTACTGACATTCTCTTCTTAGCTCTTGTTTGGGTGAGGCTTCCCAACCTTCCCTTGCATTTTTTGGGTTTACTCTCTCTTGAAACCATTGGTTCGGTGTTGGGAAAGTTTCACTTTGCATGTCATGAAGCTAAAAGGAAAAAACTTCCACTTTTTCTCATATCTACGCAGAAATGGACTTCAGTAAAGGAATCCCAACTGAAGTTATTCTTACTAGTAAAATTATTCCTGGTCTCAGAAACTAGACTATGAGAGAGTTTCCTTGTGTTCCAGATCTTGTTTTGAAATGGGACATCTTGCAACCCATTGTCCCAAAGGGCCCAAGAAGAACATAAATCCTAGGAAATCCACTTGGTGGGTGGGATCAAATGACGACCATCCGAAATTGATCCCGATAAATACACATTTTTTGTTATAGACAATGCACTCTTCGCACTGTCTTCTTGGTGGGTTGTTTCTCTAAATCTCAAGGCGAATTTCGCATGATCGTTGTGTCTATCATGTCGGGCGACATGCACTGCTAAGGAGAACCTATGCATACTCTGGGCCGCAAAAGGGAGATAAGGTATTGGAGAGTAGGTGGACCTGGACGCTCGATCACCTTGGAGATGGGGTTTTGGTTTCTTAATTTTGAAATTCCTTGACAACCCCTACCTTCTAGATTGGGAGAGTAATCTCAAAGGAATGCAAACATCCCCCTCAAGTCAGTGAAAATCCATCTCATCCAGATCCTCCTCTTCGGCCAACTTTGTTATCTCTAGACATGTGCCCATAATCCAATCAGAAGTAAGAGAAAGAAGCATCTTTCGCTCAGGTTTCAGATGAGGGAATTTGAATCCAGTCTTCTCCTCAATGATCAACTAGCTGGGAAGATCAGGATGATGATGATGATGGGGTATCGGATGAAGAAAAAATAGAATCTCTAGATCAAGACAATCCAGGAAATATAGGCATCACAAGYACCTCAACATCTGCAAATGAAGGTTGGATGGTAGTTAGAAAGAAGAAAACATCACATGCCACAACACAACCAATGGTAACATGAATTCAGGCCCGTAATTCAGCCAAATAGTTGAGCTCCTCCCCAATAGGTTAATTTAGATGCAGCATGTCTTCACTTTTATTCTCCAAGTATTTTTTCGAGTGTATTCAATAAGGTTTTTCTATGTGAAGTTTTCAGTTGAGTATTTGAAACAATCATTAGTATCTTGTAGTAGTGTTTTAATAGACACCCTGAATAGATCTCAATTTTGAAGGAATTTGTAACTCCTGAGCGATTTCGACCGCTCTTTTTTTATAATAAAAAATATTATTTTGTTTTTTATTTTTATATTGAAGGCATTCTTTAGGAAGAACTTTTCACAAAAACCTATCAATTGTTTGACAAGTTTTGGGAAACAACCTTTGTCATCCGTAACTGTCATCATTACCTTTGTATTAAATACAATCTTTGTTGGCTTCTTTCCATGTCTGATCTCATCGGATTTTCGCCATCGCCTCCTATCCTCATATCGGATATTTTTCCTTGTCACCTTTATTGTTTGCCTTGAATGCATCTCCAGTTTGTGCACCTAAACGGGCATTTAATGAAGGTAAATCTATGCAGAAAATCTTGTTTGCCTTCATCTTCGATGTATCTCCTGTTTGTACTGGTTTGATTTATCTTACATGTCGTCTCTAGTGATGCCTTACTTGGTTGGATCTATAGTGCCTAGCTTGTTCAATCTTCTCAAATAATTCATGTAACAACTCTTCCTCCTCATTTAGAGCTTCCTGAACAAACCATTGAGGATCTTGAAACCCCAATAAAGTTTCATCGACTCAATCCTTGGGCACACTCACTCATGATCAAACCCTCTATCGACAATTCCTACGTTAATGTTGCAGTTGTAGACTGCATCACCTTTGATTGCGTCAATGGCAACGATATCTGGGAATTCAAGAATGAGCTCAATATTCAACTGTAGCAGCAACACATCATGGGATCGAAACCAATAAGATCAAAACCTCAATTTTGACCCCCAAAAAAGAAAATCTCAAGTATCGATTTGGTACCTGAGCAATGGAATCAATTATCACATTGCGCAAATGCGGGGTGTTTTACAGGTTGAGGAGAAAGATAGTAATAGAAAGGTAGAGGAGAAAATAATACGATGGGCAGCTTCCTGAGAGTAGAATTTCGTGCAAAGAGCATGAAACGTATCGATAGAATGAAAATGTAGTGCATCATTTACAAATGATTTACAAGTCATATTATGTGCTAAGTGTATAGTGTATTTAAAATGCATAACAATGATTCAATATTTTATAAGGTGTCAACGTCCATTTCTATAGGTATTCCTATAGCTTGCCCATATCAAAGCATCACTTATGATCTCTCTGGCATCAAATTTGGATTTGTTCTCATACATACCACAAAAACATTAAAAAAAAACAATGTAAGGTTCTTATGGTTAAAGAACTTGAACATGTCCAATATGCATTGTTGCCTAAATTAGCTTGCAGGGAATATTCCAGGAAGTACCACACATGTTCAAGTACAATTCTGGAATTTACATCTAACAATAAGGTTTTATGAGCTTTTTTTTGGTTCAAGCATTGACATCACAAGTGTCAATTTATTTGGTTGTCAATTCTGGAATTTGCATCTAACAATAAGGTTTTAAGAGCTTTTTTTTGGTTCAAGCACTGACATCACAAGTGTCAATTTATTTGGTTGTAAAGTGCATTTTATTTGGTTGTCAATTCTGGAATTTGCATACAACAATAAGGTTTTAAGAGCTTTTTTTGTTCAAGCATTGACATCACAAGTGTCAATTTATTTGGTTGTCAAGTGCATTTAAAGATTAATAAGATTAGACAAAGTATTGTAATGCCATTAAAATAATTGTACTTCAAATGAGCTTTGGTTGAGAAATATTTGGCTTTATGGAACATGACAGTACTGCAAAAAACACATATATGGTGATTATAGGAGTATGTTGTGACAATTCGACTATTAGCATTATATGTCCATTTTTTAAACTTTGATTGTTTATTATTAGTTATGCTGTCAGTTGTAGGGGTTTGATTTAAGGGGTTTGATTTAAGTAAGCAATTTGGTGTCTACTCATTTTTAACTGATTTGAGAATTCATCAGATTCCTTTTATTGAGGTGTAAATATCTTACTAAGAAGTGGAATTGCTGCATTGAAAGTATGCTTTCATTTCTTCTCCAATTTCGTTTTAATAGAATTGGATAATTCTATTCTTAATTCTTTGTGGTCATATGTTAGTTGGAAATGTTGAAAACATATAAAGAGAATTATTTTAATGAAGCTTTGTTCATTGCCTCTGTCTTTTCTTTGACAGGTGTGAAAGGTTTGAAACTAGCGAGAATTTGCTTTGGACTAACCTTTTATTGGAGATGGCATTAATTCAATGGTTTAGACTCTAAAAGATTTATGGGAGTCGTCAAAAGGTTTTCACAGATGAATGGTACTAGTATTTCCTGAACGTTTTTTTTAATTGGGGAATGTATATAATAGTGGCCCCTTTTAGCAATATTACAGATTGACTTTGCACTACAACTGAATATGTTTTTAATCCTCATCATCTCATATTTCTCACTGTTTCTTTTTATTCCTTATATTTTTCATCTCTAATGATAACTCCTCGTACAAAGATTACAGATTACCCAAAGTGTATCCCTTCCTCTGGCTTACTGGTTTATTGGTTATATTTCACTCCCTTTTCCTCGAGGAATTACCCTTTTCATCCAACATGAAATTCTTAAAGGAGCTCCATCTTCATTATCATGATTTCTGTTGAAATAACCAACAGAAATCATCAAACTTACACTAGAGTTTGTAAGTTTTGTTCTACGGTGCACGCACTTTTCAAAATGAACGCACAACTGTTATCAACATCTACAGGCAACTCTAGATACTTGTTTCCAATGTATGAACACACGATTTGTCCTCAGGTTATGCACACAAGGCCTATCCAAATTCTGGATTTATGCACACATGGCCTCTTCAACTCTAGATAGGTTGCCTTCAATTTACATTATTTCTTGAGAAATTTTTCTCTATTCAAAATGCCTTTATAATTGTTGCAGGCTCTTTCTATTGAATTGATGTTTCCTCCTTTTCCTTCAAACTTTGAATTGAAGTTTCCTCTTTCTATTCAGTCTCTGGATAGGTTTAACTGCTTTACAGAGGTTTTTAGTACAAATCAAAGGTCTAAACTGGAAATGGTGGGTTATGTACTCAATCAGCTGGTTTTCGTGATGGAACCAACCAGTTCTAGCCTTAAATCCTAGAACAACCAGTTTAGTACATAACCAGTCATTTCCATACTAATCCATATGTTGGTTGTAATTTATACGTTGGTTGTGAGACAACAAATATTATCATTAGATTAATCAAATCTCTGGAGTTGCGAACCTATTTTAGAGTGCAAAACTTGAGGAAAGGTTTGCACCTCAAGCTTTTTCAAATAAAATAATTTCCATTGCAATATTTTTATGATTCTTATTAATGATTTTTTCAAATAACATAATTTCCATTGCAATATTTTTATGATTCTTATTAAGAATAATTTTTTTTGTAAATAAAAAAGGGGGTAATTCCTATTACTTTGTTGTCACTATACAAAAAAGACACATGTCATTAGTCTGCCACTTGTTCCGTCAAATTAGTGGAAACCGGAACAGGTGGTCGCATGTTATACTTTCAGCCAAAAAATCCATCTACCACTTGCCTTTCCAATTGGAAACCAGAGTAGGTGGTTGATGTTTGTCCTTACAGTTTTGTCTTAGGAAGCTAAAACAAACTGACTACTAGAAAAAGAAAACAAGACAAGAATTTGTAGAGTCCCAGTACATAAAGTTGGACAAGATTTGTGCAGAGAACTAGTATCAAAGAACAAGAAACTAATCATTGGCACCTAGGGATCTATCGTCTGAAGATCTAGGGAGAGTGGCGTCACTGGGTTGGAGCACGAAGGGTTGCACACAGGTCGGGTAGAGCTGCTTGGCCGGTGCATTCGAGAATGCGTTGAAGAGCATGTCAATCCAATTGCTAATGAGGGTGTCCCGATGAAGTTGGTTCGCCATGTGGCTCCTGGGATCAAAGATGAGCTCCAGCTTCTCCGGGATGAAGAGACTAGGGGGAGCTGGGTTGAACTATGGAATTGCATTTAGCAGTGGAGGTGCCAAGATGGAGTGGTTCTTCTGAGCGATGTCAGTGTCTCCTTCCTTGACCGCCTCAGCCTCTTCATCTGCTTTGTTGGTGTTGTCCTGGAGTGAAACGCTTGGAGCCTTGTGGAGGAATTCCTTCGGGAATTCCTCCTCGACTATGCAAGTGGCACCTTCCATGGCAGCCTGGGTGCTTGTGTAGGCTTTGATGATGATGGGAAATTGTAAATTGTTCGAGACCTTGAAGAGGAGGTATTTCGGTGGAACCTGGATGGGTTCCTCTAAAAATTCCTCCTAGACGTAGGCCATTGGTGGAGTTCGTGGCTTCTCCATACGTGATCCAGATTTAGGAGCGGAACGGACTGATTAACAAACTGAATACAATAAACACAGAGATATGAATAATAACACAAATATCCAGTGAACAATATCTTCTATTAAATAATGAAATAGGTTGAAACTTTAAAACTGCAGAACTAAAACACTTTCTCGAATGGTGGTAGTTATCTCTGAGAAGGGATGTGGTTGCTATGCGCATTTGTATGAGAAGAATGGATTACAATGAGGCTCAAGAGGCCTTTTGATATTATTCATGAATTCCAAAACCCTAGACATCCAAAAACCTAACCCTAGAAGGTGAAACACCAAAAGTCATGTGGGCCCTATGGGTAAGTTGGTGTAATTTGGTACATCAACTTCCCAAGGTCCTAACTTTTGCATACGACCTTTGTTTTAGGTGCGTGATAGCTCGTTGGAAAGGTCTTTCAAAGAACTACACATTATGCCATCAAACTCTGACTCTGTCTACAGTTTGACTATGGCGATCCAAAAAAACAACGTTTAGGACCCCAAAACGGCCCTTGAAGTACAACAAGATGTGTTGACATGAAAACATACAAAATAAGCTAGTTGGATTAGGTGAGAGGCCACTCGTATCCACCTAGAGGATGTGTGGGGCTTCAGACAGCCATAGAAATGTAGAACCCACAATTACAAAGAAGTACAAAAGAACATGTTGAACAAAAACAGAAACGAGGAGCCAGTTGGAATAGGTGGATGGCCANTCTGTCTACAGTTTGACTATGGCGATCCAAAAAAACAACGTTTAGGACCCCAAAACGGCCCTTGAAGTACAACAAGATGTGTTGACATGAAAACATACAAAATAAGCTAGTTGGATTAGGTGAGAGGCCACTCGTATCCACCTGGAGGATGTGTGGGGCTTCAGACAGCCATAGAAATGTAGAACCCACAATTACAAAGAAGTACAAAAGAACATGTTGAACAAAAACAGAAACGAGGAGCCAGTTGGAATAGGTGGATGGCCACCAATATCCACCTGGATCAATCCTCCCCCCTTAGGAATCAATGGTCTCCATTGCGTTGAGTTCCCCCATCAGGTGAGGAAACCTCTGTTGGATTTGGCCCCAGATGAGCCACCTACCTTGGTGTAGGAGTTGCCCTGCCTTGACAAACCGATAAAGATGGATTCGTTGCTGGCGAGTGCCCTTGACCTATGTGTCCACTGTCTGGTCAGTGGATGATTGTTCCATGTAGTCAGGGTTGAAATCTGTTGGTGTTAGTTGTTCTACGATCTCGGAGGTGTCCAATAATGGTGGAGAATATGGCTTAAGGAGGTCCAAATTGAATACTAGATGCAGACCAAGGAAGGGTGGAGTGTTGAGCTCAAAAGCATTGCTACCCACGGCCTTGGTGATAGTGTAAGGCCCATAACGAAGTGGGAGAAGCTTCCGATGGGGCCCAGTGAGACACTCCTTCTGCAAATGTAACCAGACTTTGTCGCCAACCTGAAACTGGTGTGGTACCCGGTGTTGATCATGGCACTGCTTGTACTTAGCATTGGATTTCTATAAAATCTCATGGACCTGTTGACGGATGTGCTGAATCCGCTCAATGAATATGGTGGTTTTTCCTATCGCAGACTGATCGGGGGAAGAGTCTGTTTGTGCGGTGGCAATAGGAAGTGCAACATCAATGGGTCCCAAGGGTTGGAATTCCAAACCCACCTGAAATGGGCTATGGCCGGTAGAGCTATGGAGAGCCATGTTGTAACTGTGTTGGACATATGGGAGACTCTCGTCCCATGTATGTGGATGCTTAGAATTGTACATGCGCAGGATGTGCACAGTCATCCGATTGATGACCTTTGTTTGGCCACTAGTTTGGGGGTGGAAAGAAGTGGATTTTGTGAGCTTGGTGTCCAACAGAGACCAGAGACTCGACCAAAAGGTGTTGAGGAACCTGTTGTCTTGGTAAAATACGATGGTCTGTGGTATCCCAAAGTGGACCCACACTCGTTCGAAGAAGAGCTTGGCAGTATCTGTCGTTGTGACAGTCTTCTTACAGGCTGTGAGGATGGCCATCTTGGAAAAACGATCAATGACCACAAACACACAGTCATTTCCTTGCTTGATGGACGACAAGCCAGACATGTAATCCATTGAGATGGATTCCCAAGGCTTCTCGGGAATAGGAAGAGGGGTGTATAAGCCTTGCTTCTTGATGGTTGGCTTGGAAATGGCATAGGCAGTGCAAGATCCGATATACTTGTTGACATCATAACGAAGTTTTGGCCAATAAAAATGTTTCTGAAGAATCGCCACAACTTTCTCTACGCAAAAATGTCCTGCCACCTGACTATAGTGGGATTCCCAAATTAGCTTTGCACGCTCACTTGTAGGAACACAGAGATGGCCCAGGTGGCATAATGTGGTGAACCAAGTTGGTTCACTATGTAAACATCCAATATAAATAGGACAGTATGCAATAATCCATTTAAGGATAGTAAAATATATTTAATAATAAATGTATAAGAATGAATAAGATATGATTATGATCTACAATGAGGATGAGGGCTTGTATATATACCCACGCAGGGGTGCCCTTTCATAAGAGACATGACCTTTCATATGTCATGTCTCTTCATAATTAATTATTAGTTATTAGTTATTTATATTTATATATTATATATATTTATGTTTGTTACACATAAGACTCTGTCCTGAATATGAAAATCAGTGACAGTTGCGCCTGTACCTAAGAGATGATATGTGGTGGCGAAGTCTAGATCTTGTTGATAAAGTTGGGGCCACTCATATGCTTCATTTCCACAGGAATGGAGCAGAGTGGTGAGTGAAGCCACAAGAGGTCGACTGAGGCAGTCAGCAACACGATTGGAGATACATGTCTTATACTTGATCTTGAGATGGAACTTTTGCAGGTAGGTGGATCATTTTTTATGGTGGTTATTCTACAATTTCCCCTATGTCTGTATGAACTGCAAAGGCTTGTGATTAGTGTGTATGATCGTCTCTTTCCCCCGAATGTAATGTTTCCATTGACGACAGGCTTGTACAATGGAATACATTTATTTTCATAGGTGGGGTATTTACGGACAATATCAGAGAGTGTCTCACTATGGTATGCCATTGGATGCTCATGTTGAGTGAGAAATGCACCCCCAACATAGTCAAATGCATGAATCTCAATATTGAATGGTTGTTGCAAATCGGGAAAGGAGAGTATTGGAGCTGAGCACAAGAGATTCTTCAGATCATCAAATGCTCGTTGATTCTCCTTCCACCACTCGAACTTGGCCCTACCACCTCCCATGGTCACCTAGCTGAGGGCCCATGCAATATGGGAGAATCCCAACATGAACCATCGGTAGAATTTGGCTAGTCCCAAGAAGCTCTGAAACTTGGTCAGTGTGGTTGGGGCTGACCAGTCACGAATGACTTAGATCTTAGTTGGATCAACATGTACCCCATGCTCATCAACATTATAGCCCAATTATTGGACCTTGTTCATGCCAAAAGAGAATTTTTCCAAGTTGACATAAATCTTGTACTGTTGTAGAGTGCTCAAAACCTGTTGAATATGTCGCATGTGCTCCTCCCACGTTTTGTTGAAGATGAGGATGTCATCGAAATATACTACCACAAAGGAGCTGGTGAAGGGTCTCAATACATCATCCATCAACCTCATGAAAGTGGTTGGTGCATTTGTTAAGCCAAAGGGCATGACTAGCCATTTGTAGAGACCTTCTTTAGACTTGAAGGTTGTCTTCCATACATCATTTGGTTCGATGGGAACCTGGTGGTAACTAGAATTTAGTTCAATATTGATGAAGAACTTTTCCCCCTTGAGTTGGTCAAGAAGGTTATCAATCCTGGGAATGGGGTAGAAATTCCTGACTTTTATTTTGTTTAAGGCTCTGTAATCAATGCAGAGTTTCCAAGTCCCGTCCTTCTTCTGCACCAATACAATCAGGCTTCTGCAAGGGGAGGAGATGGGTCTAATGTGCCCCTTTTTAAGAATCTCTTGGATCTGACACCTAGTTTCATCATTCTCCATCAACGAGTGTCGATAGACTGGTCCATTAGGTAGAGGTGCGTCGAGGGTCAAATCAATTGGATGCTTGGCTTGGCTGTGTGTCGGTACCCCTGTAGGTGAGGCGAAGATGTCTCTGTATTCTTCCATGATCCCGTCCACTTCCTCCTGTTGCAAAGAGAGGCGTTGTGTAGAGGCCACAGATGTGGCGATGACCTTCTTCTTACTGTGAGCACGAATCACAAAGAAGATGAACTTCTTGGTCTGTGAAATGACCTTACTGCATTGCTTAGCAAAGATTAAATAAATAGTAGTAGGAAGCACTACCTATGGGATCCTGTACAATTATCTACTCAAATTAATAATAACATTGTGGGGTCTAGACTCTCTTCCACAAATATTGTCGTCCTAAAAGAACATCACAAACTTCAAGGGGAGAAATATCACACAGTACCTCATCTTTGAAAGGCTTGATGTCGTAGGGTAGACGACGATGTTGGCTGACACAAAGATATATTCCTTGATGAAGCCAACCGATGGTGTAGGGTTGCAGGTGCAGTGTCATTGGTAGGTCCAGCCGCTTGACAACCTCTGCTGAAATCAGTTTCTTCTGACTACCGTTGTCAACAATTAATGAATCAGAGCCCCCTTGACCCACATTTGCGAGTGAAAGAGGCGTTCCCCTCCCTCTGGTTCTTTTGGTTTGCTTGGCCAGATTTTGGTGGTAGTGACAATTTCATTGGGTTCAAGATCGATAATCTGCTTCCCTCCTTCAGGATTTGACTCGGAATCAAAATCAGCCTCTGAATTAGAAGCCTTCAACTTGTCCACGAGGGACTACTTCAAGCGAGATTCTTCGGTGTTGTGCCAAGGACTTTTATGGTACTGACACCATTTTCTCATGTCTTTCTTCGTCTTCTCATTGCCCTTCTTGTGTTGCAGCTTGGACTGATTTTCCTAAGGGAGGCCATCTCGAATTGGTCCCTTTCTGTGTGGGTTCGGGTTGCCTTTTCCCTGCTTCGACTATGAGGGATTTGCAGATCCAAACTCTTGTCGTTTCTGCTTAAATTTCTGCTCGATCTTGACAGCGTATCTATAAGTTGTGCCCAATGAGATGATGTCTAGGAACTCCATTTTTGTTTGAATGTATCTATGCAAACAATCATGGTATTTGAGCACTAGATAATGCTCAAAGTCTTTGATACCCAATTTGGTGCATAGGGTATGGAAAATATTGGTGAAATCTGGTACTGACTGGTCCCTTTCTTGATGGTGGTCCCTCTGGTGTATTGGTCCTCGTAGCTTCCAACATGGTAGTATTTTTATTTAATGGTGTCCCGGAAGGAATCCCATGTAGGGTCCACCACAAACATTGTAGATTCCTCCATGGCCCTTTGCTCAGAGTAAGTGTCCCACAAGTCTTTAACATGGGGGACAGCCTTGAGGAGTGCAAAAGTGATATTTTCCCTATCGAAAAAATTGTGGACCGAAAAATATCCTTCGAGCAGATTCAACCATTTATCTACAGCATCTGCATCTATCAATCCTTCAAATAATGGAATATCAAAATTTACATATACCTTGAAGGGGGTTTCATGGCCGCTTGATGAATATGATTCTCCTGTGGGTAGTCGTCGAAGGATCTACGCGAAGTTGTGCATCATTTCATTCCTTTGTCGCGCAAGGGATTCCTCGAGCAACATTTTAATAGGATCTCCTGCTCCATCATATTTCTTTTTGTCCCCCATGGGTTGTTGTTGGGCTCGGCGTGGTTGATCTTGTAATGGCTCGATTGGTTCGATTCCCAACTTCTTGTACCCAAATCTTGTCAGGGACATGCACGTAGAAAAATAAATGAAGAGCAAAACGCTCTAATAACACTAATCCGGATTTAGAAGCATAACGAAATTATTAACAGACTGAATACAATAAACACAGAGATATGAAGAATAACAAAAATATCCAGTGAAAAGTATCTTCTATTAAATAATAAAATAGGCTAAAATTGTAAAACTGCAGAACTGAAACACTTGCTCGAATGGTGGTAGCTATCTCTGAGAAGAGATGTGGCTACTACGTGCATTTGTATGAGAAGAATGGATTAAAATGAGACTCCATAGGCCTTTTTGATATTACTCCTGAATGCCAAAACCCTAGACATCCAAAAACCTAACCCTAAAAGGTGAAATGCCAAAATTCATGTGGGCCCTATGGTTAAGTTGGTGTAATTTGGTACCTCAACTTCCCAGGGTCGTAACTTTTGCATACGACCTCTGTTTTAAGCGCGTGATAGCCCTTTGGAAAGGCCTTTCAGAGACCTACACATTCTACCATCAAACTTTGACCCCGTCAATAGTTTGACTATGGCGAGGAAAAAAAACAACGTTTAGGGCCCCAAAACGGCTTTGGAAGTACAACAAGATGTGTTGACATGAAAACATACAAAATAAGCTAGTTGGATTAGGTGAGAGGCCACCCAAATCCACCTGGAGGATGTGTGGGGCTTCAGACAGCCCTAGAAGTGTAGAACCCACACTTACAAAGTAGTGCAGAAGAACGTGTTGAACAAAAACAGACAAGAGGAGCCAGTTGGAATAGGTGGGTGGCCACCAATATCCACCTAGATCAATGTGTTGAATCCTGGCAATGGACAAGGCCCTTTCCATCTGCTGCAAGAGTCTCTGTTAGRTAATGTAGTTGTACGAKGTAGGTTYGCATGTCGACTTACCTCTCTCTCTCRGCATGGCTGATCCAGGAGGGCCAAAAATCCTTAGAATTACTGCCAAGAGAACCCAYTGCACAATAGTCCAGTTCTTAGAGCGAGCAGGGTGGCAGAGCTCGAAGGCGAAATAATTCCAGCCAGGGTCAGGTGATAGAGATAACCCCGGGGTAGAAATGACTGTTGTAGTCACCCTTCTCCTGCAATTAATCCTCAGAACTGTCATTAACCAGACTCGAGGGAGTTGTCCTCCCTTCTTCTGCAGATAATAAAGGTCACCCTCCATTCAAGACTGAGGTGAAAGGTGACAGCTGGCCATATTTATGGCTGGAGTCTTGGGAGGGTTGTGTGGCCTCCATTCTCTATGTGGCACCCCATTCAGGATGATTCTTATTAAGAATCTTAATATGAAAAATTTCTTGAATCACTTCAGCATTCCTATTCCTTGATTAGAGAGTATGTTAGTTATTTAACTTGTTAAATTTTATTTCTATTTTTTTAATTTTATTATACTTTAGTGTAGTATTTTTAAAATTTTATTTAATGTTTCTAAATTTCATATTTATGTTTTTAAAATTTTAAAGCAATTGGATTTTAGTTTTGTTGTATTTTTTTTAATTTAATTTTTTATTTTTGTTTTTGTTTTTATTTTTTTTATAAAAAAAAAAATGTGATTAAGTATTTTTTTTCAAATTTTTATAAAAAGGTGTGTTCTTTGCATTTTTTTTTCAATTTTTAAGTTTTAAATTTAGAGTTGTAACGATCATTTTAATTTTAGTTTTTCAAAAAAATAAAATAAATTTACTCCTTTAAATTCATTTTTTGAATTTTTTATTAAAAAAAAATTATCTACATTTTTTCAACAACTTTATTTTTCTTTATTTCTAAATAAAATTTGTTTTTTTTTTCCTTAAAAAAAAAATTTGTTTAGGGGTGTTTTTTTCCATTATTTTCTTAGTGTAAATTATTAAAAAAAAATAGTAAATAAATTATGAAGTAGCAACACTTTTAGATTTAGGAGTCGATTTTCAATGTTTTATTTGTGGTGGTGTCAGTGGTCAAGGTCATGGCTTCAATTAGGTCATATTTTAATCTAAAAAAAAGGCGGTCCTACTAGTAGCATCACTTTTCGATTCGAGGGTCAATTTTAAGGTTCTGTTTTTTTTTTCCAAAGGGAAAAAAGAGTAATTTTTATTAAAAAAGTATAAAATTTACATTCTGAAGAATGCATGTAAAGACGTGCATTTAGTCTCGAAAGTCTCACTGCTACCAAAACTGGTAACTGATGTCAAAAAATATACAGTTCACAAAAGTAATGCCACTTACTAGTCTTTATGAACAAAAAAGTCTAGGACTAATAGCTTGGAGAACATAAAATTTGCACCATATAAAATTAACAGCTATGCAGAAAACTGAAGATGTCTCATGATGATCCTTCCCAAAAATGTTGATACTCTGTAACCTATCATTTTTTTTGTCTTCGAACTATATACAAAAAAGGAGGGAAAACTTTAGTCATTGAATCTTGGCTGATCCATTTGTTCTATAAAAGTTCTGTGATAATGTTCATAGCTCTGCCCATCCAAGAACTCTATGATGTGCCACTGCTCGTGAGCCATAATAGTGCCCTCTTTAGATAAGGAGTCTGTTGCGACATTCCTTTCCCCATAGACATGATTGAATGACAGGTTTGTAAATATATTTGAAATTAAAAAGACTTCTTCAAGGATAGAAGTAAGAATTATATTATGAAACATTTGTGTTTTCCTCGACCACTTGATAACCACCATTGAATCTCCAAAAATTTCAAGGTTTAAGATCCATTTTTCCCCAGAAAAGGTGAGAAAGATCTTTAAGGCCATAATTTCTACAAAATTATTTGTTCCATGGCCCAAACCCCACTTTATCTTATAGAAATGTGATGAAGAGAGATGAAGGACTCCCCCTCCCCCG
>JASDQU010102291.1:0-11131 GCA_032191745.1 Picea mariana
GTCTGGCATAATCTATAGGATTTCGATAGAATTAATGACGTGGAAAACACAAAGTTTTGTACTCAAACAAAATAAACAACGTTTACGTTTTCAAAGAAAAATAAGAAAATTGGCGGCGAAGTTGGCGAAGGCACGGCGTGAATGACCAACGGTATGGAATCTGGGAACGACAAATCATTGACAAATATGGGCGTGCGTGCTATGAGTGGCATTGTGCATCTATAATTATATAATTATTTTATGTATAAAGTAAGGGATAATCCCATTGGAATTTGGACTTACTCCCTCCAAAGTTGTCGGTGCTATAAGATTGGATGGAAAACAAGGAAACAAAGGGTAGAAAGATCCCCATGTCCCATCCCCACCTAGACCTAATTAATATAGTTGAAGACTTTGGGTAACAATAATATTAAAAACCATGGCCCTTGCATGTCCCAATGTGACTAGATCCCATTAATATAGTTGTACACTCTGGTCTAGAAGAATCTCTTCCAGTGGCCACCACATATTTTTATATAACAAAAATACAGACTAGAAACTCTGGACACCATCTCTAATGATGAGGAGCATATCTCTCATGTAAGCCAAAGACCATTGGCACATTATTATTATTATTATTAATTAATTAATTAAGTTCTCCTAGCAAACTATTATCCCCCTCCCCCATTTGGGTCATACATGTAAGGATGATAACTCATCCATCCCCTCCCATCATACCATGTGGTGCTTAGCATACCATGCACATGACCTGCATGTTGGTTGAACGCCCATGCTTTGGGTTAAGACACGTGTGCAACCACTACATAATATATTCAACAAGCATTATAATTGTGAGCATTAGATAGTGTGTGCAGTTCAGCATGGTGTTTTGTCGTGGTCATTTGTGTTTGTTGTTAGGGGGCATTGTGGTGTGGCGTGTCAGCTAAATTGTTAGCACTAATTACGTTCCACAGGTTTTAAGACTATTCTCATTATCATTTGTAGGGCACCACCCAACTACTTGTTGATTTACAAGCCCAAGGAAATTGGGTGAATATGGTCAACTGGCCTTTAACATTGGGAATTACCAACTCTTTCCCAGAGGAAATTAGGTACAATTTCACATTTATTGGATATTGAAATAGAGGAAATTAGGTACAATTTCACATTTATTGGATATTGAAATTTGATCACAACTCTTTTCGTGACTTTTAACAACTTTGCCTTTGGGTACAAATTCATATTTATTGCATATTGGAATTTGGCCACAACTCTTTTGTCGTTGAGTTTCACCACAACTTGAATCATCAGGAAATTCTAATCCTACATGAATATTTTTTTATAATTATAGAATAAAAACTATTCATGTTTACAAAACTAACTTAGTTAAAAAAGTTAAATTATCTACCCTCTTACTCTATAAGAATCCCAATGAAATTAGGTTAATATGGTCAAGTGGGCTTTAATAAAAGTTTAGTATTGGGAATCAACGAGACCTAATACGTAATGCTTTAGTTTAGTAGAAAAAAGGGTGTGCTCTTGATTATATAAAACCAATTACAGAGCATGCAGTTGATAGATAGATTTAAAAGGGTTTTTCAAACTTATTATGTGTAATTGAAGTTATTGTGTGTGTATAGTATTTATTTGAAGAGTTTAGAGTAAATTAAGAAGAATGCCTCAATTGCATGAAATAGAATCATGTTTATTTTGCAAGATGTTTATTAATAGATAATAATGAAATTAGTAGGATGTTATAATGTACTTAGGAAGGATACTATGGAATATTTAAGGAGGTACCTAAGGCGATATTGAATATAATGTGGTCATAATCATGGAATGGACTCACTATGTAGTGAGATGAAATAATATACTAATGAGAGGTAGTTGGCATAGACTTGTAGGAATACTCGAGAGAAAGTATATATATACATGAGTATCATTATATTGAGTTATGGAATAGTGGATGTTTATTGTATTGTAGCAAGCATGGTTTGCAGAGTGATTGCTTCAATAAGTATTATTTGATGGTGTTACCCTACCTTAAGGGTTCTCTCTACATTGGTGTGTTATTTATGGTGTACATGTATTTTGTTTCTTTGATACCACTTGTTATAAAAGTTGGTAGATAAAAGATAAACCCTTAACTTGAGAAATACATTCGCACTATAAAGAACACGACAATTTAGAAAGAACCATTAAGGTAGGATAACATCGTCAAATACTCCTTATGGAAATAATCATTTCACAAGCACTGCTTGCTACAATACATTAAACATCCAACATTCAACACATCTCAATTCAATGATATGCATGTGTATACATATTTTTTTCAATGAGTGTTCTTAGGGGTCTATCCCAACTAATCATTATTAGTACATTATTTCCTCTAACTACATAATGGGTTTATTCCATGATTATGACGATATTATGATTCATTATCCCCTTGGGTACCTTACTAAGTAGCCCATATTATCTTCCCTAAGTACATTACATATGTACAGTGATTATGAAGAGTTGATATTTCTAGATGTAAAAAAGTTATACAAGATAGAATGAATTTTTTTGTCTTTGAAAAGAAAGTGATTTTCATAGAGGGGTTTAATAATCTTGTACCACCAAATACTTTAAAAAGATAGAGACAATTAAGAGTAAGAGAAATAAAAGATATTGAAGGAAACATTTCATTTCAAGTTTTCAAAATAATGAAATGTGGATGAAGGAAGCCAACCATTAACTGTAGTTGGATATCGATAGAAGATCGTAGCCCATTGTTGGACATGGAATTGTGGTTGAGTTATATTAATTGTTGTCCGATTTCTTTTTTAAAACAAATGTTTTAAATTATGTTGTTGTCTTGGTTGGATGATACGTGAAACCCTCTTTCTATTTGTTAATTTCAATGTGTTTCGCAATGCAAGAATGAAAATTTGGAACAATTTTGTAAAAGGGAATTGTTAATTGAGCCTCTAGTGGGATTTATGCTAGCCATAGTACAAACACAAAATGAATGAAATACAAAATATTGATTTGCACTCATGTTAATCATCTCTACTACTTGCTCTCGCATGCCTCCTGAAGCTACAAAATAAAACAATCAATTTGTGAAGCATGAGTTTGTGCCCGATTCATATAAAAACTTAATTAACTAAATATATAAATTTAAGATCAAAGTGTTTATAAAATAACAATGATATGATTCATTCAATGTGTAATTTCAAATCCAATTATGTGCACAATATAAACCACATCAATGCATCTTACATATGCACACACCGGTGCGTATACAATAATAACATACAAAAAACACATTGGACACAACATGTAATGTACCTAGGGAGGATAATATGGGGAACCCAAAGGAATAATGAATGTAATGTGGTCATAATCATGAAATAGGCCCACTATGTAGTTAGAGAAAATAATGTAATAATGAGGGGTAGTTCACATAGACCCCTACGAATAATCATGAAAAAATATATATACACATGAGTATCATTGTATTGAGATATGTTGAATGTTGAATGTTTATTGTATTGTAGCAAGCATGGTTTGTGGAGCGATTTCTTCCATAAGAAGTACTTGATGGTGTTACCCTACCTTAAGGGTTCTCTCTACATTGTTGTGTTCTTTATAGTGTGAATGCCTTTCTCAAGTTAATGGTTTATCTTTTATCTATCAAGGTTCAATGACCCACTGCATCACAAACACTATAAAATCATATACAACACTTAGTGTGATGTTCTTTAATAAAAAAAAATACATAATTTTGTTTTTGCTACGTCTTTTCCACCCAATGAGAAATGCCTTTAAGAAGCATGAGTGCATTGACATACAAACACAAGTGTGCATCTAGGAATTGCAATTTGCTTACATGGCAATGATGCACCACTCATGGTGCATCCAATATTACACCAAGATATGGTAGTGATCCAGTGTGGTTTACCTACATCTTAGATAGCATGTATAAACAACCTAAAGTCACTGAGTAATAAGTTCACTTCTCCCTATTCTCTTTGGTGCATTTAGGATGATGGGATACATCATGTATGGTGTACTAAAGATGCAATATTACACAAGGACGTCAACACATATGTGGGTGTTGCATCTTGCATTGACAATAGTGCGTCCAAGAAACCAAAAAGCATTGTAAAATCCAAATTACATATGGTTGCATTAGCAATGCATTAAGGTTGATGGGACACATTAGTGTCAATGTGAGGTATAGTGTACCAATGTTGGCATGTTGAGATGTATGTGCATTTGGTCAAATGGAATGCATCTCATAGCTCTTACCTGCACATTTATTTTTACGAGATGCAAACTACGTAGTGCTTCACCCCAATGCCATTATTTTTGCATGATGAGATGCATGAACACAATGCATTACAAAAAAATTGAAAAAATGTGAAAAAAATGAAAAATAAATCTAATTTTACACTAAAACATCCTATTTTCTCTTTGCAGTCGATAAGACATGACCATGGAAATGTGAAAAATTCTCCACATTTAAAAATAAAATAAAATTGAGCATTTCAATTCGACATAGATGTAGAAAGTTGACCAAATTTGATAATTCAAAAGCATTGGACTTGGGGTAAGGGTATAGTGAAAAGGAGAATTGATTCTTGGAAGGGAGCAAAGCACTAAAGGATGGTAAAAATAGAAAAATGAATTGGGATATTTTTTTAACTTTATCCTAACCATGGTGTGCCTTTGATTTTGACACACTAGTTTGCTTAAATGACTATGGTGAGCCAAATAAATTTTCCATTAAAACCTCTTCCCACCACTTTCACTAGAGCAAATAAGGGAGAAGGGACTTTGGTAAACCTTGTTTTTCTTTCCATGTTTGTAACTAAATTAAAAACCTTGACTATGATGGAAATAATACTATTTATAGAAAATAGAATCACAAAGGGGTATGCAGTATGACAAATAGTTGTTGAATAAAATCTAGGCTTTTCAACTTCTCATCCATACGTTTGACTAAGGCATCTATGAAATTTTCACTAAGAAATTTATATTTAGTTTATCAATGTGGGGTGGTCGTCATGGATTTTTTTATACAACCCACAGATGATGAGCCAAAGATAGAGAACAAATGGGGGAAATCATCATTGATATTATCAACCATTTTGTACACCCTTAAATGATTATGAGGATGTTGGAAGCATTCCATGGGCATTTCCATCTAACCAATAGACCAAATCAAACATGCATGTTGATGTTAATTCGAGTAAAAAGAGTATGTCCAAGGAAAGAATTCAATAACTATTAAACAAACACAAGTCAATATTATATAAAAGAGATGTAAAGGACTAGGAACTAGACATCAAATGGGGAAAACACATTCTCACATGTAGGCCTAGACAAGGGACTAAATAAAGAAGAACCAACAAGAAGAACCAACAACACAATTAATTTATCAAAATAATATGGAAATCCTCGTGTCATATTTGGGCGTTTGGTGCATAGAAGCATTAAGTACAAAATCCATACATTGCATAGTATCCGGGGCAGGAGTTATTATCCATGAAGAGGATAACAATGAGTTGTGATGTCCAAGATAAAATGCAAAGCATCACTCTTGCGAATAAGATAGGTAGTTTTCATACTATTGTTTAGATTCCCATAAAATTCCCATAAGATTCCTTAAAAAATCAACAAAATAGATTTTTATTTCGCATGTTTTCATGTGAATGATCTTTTTATTAATGGTCTTATTGGTGATTACGTGTTAAAATGATCTTTTTCACATTTGTGAATGTTCGTAAAAAAAAAGTTTTCATAAGCCCAATTTTACCCTATTTTATGTACATTAGGATTTTTTAATATATATTTCTAAAAATAAAATGTGAAACATCATAAGATTCCCGCATACGAAAATGTACGAATTTTTTTATAATTGAGATTTAACCATATTTTACTTAATTTAATATTTTTGTGTATCTTTCTAAAAATGAACATGAGAAAAATCACTAATGTTTTAAAATATGATTAAATCAGTATTGATATAAACAATTTTAAAAAATGATGTCTTTAGCAATTTGTGAAACAATAAATGGAAACAAATTTTCATTTAGTGAAACATATGAGATATATTTGTTTATTCAAAGATAGTATTATAACAACATTGAAACAAACTTATAATGAATTGTCTTTGCATTTTTATTTATAATAAATAGTGTTACCTTCTATTTTACATGGTTCTTGTTTGTGTTCTAATTTGATGATAATGAAATTTAAAAAAAAATTATTAGACTAAAATGTTTACTATTAAGTATATGAAATATGATGATGATGATGGTTAATGTCCAATGAGATCAAAATTGGTCTATCGGACTTTAAGAAAGGTAAGATATTACTTATATTTATTTATAATGTTATTTCGATGCTCAAAAAGCATTAGGAGAAGCATTCCAATATCACTATAGTTTTGATGACTTAGAAAGTTAGGAAGGTTTGTATTATGACAGATATTTTGAAATTATAATTTAGGTATAAGCAAGGCACTCTAGGAGAAAGTGATTTTCATCTTCAACCTTCTTGGTGTCACAAGGGTGACATATTCTTTCATGCCATGGTGTTTTGGGGATTGTCCAACATTCAGTCTCACTATGTAGCTCATAAGAATTAGTTCTAATTTTATCAATATTGATTCTCTTTTTAACGCTAGTCAAAACAGAGAGATACTTTTGATCTTCAATGTTAGGGTTAGCCACCTCCTTATAGTATCATAATTTTCTTTTATCCTCTAATTCTTTGTCGCACCATATATTCTCCTTAAATTTAGCTTGAAGGATATTTTTAATATCATCGATATTTGCATAATAACTTCTTCTTTTATTCCCTAATGATTTAGCCAAGACTTGACCATAGATGATTTTAGGGGCTAAATTTCTCCAATGAGATAATTTTCCATGGTTTTTCACAAAAACATATTTGCCAATTTACATTTTTTCTAAAAAGGATTTGCCCAAATTCCATAGAATAAAATTGTTTTACCTTAAAAATCGCCCAAATTTTATAGAAACTATATAAAATCCTTATAAATTTGAGTATATTTATAAACCTATCGCCCAACATTTTGCATTTTTCATATTAAGGACTAGTAATATTATCTTAGGTTTCTACATTTTAATGCAAATTTCCATCCTTAAAATCATCCCTGGACTTGACATCATTATGCCATCCCCGCTTGAGCCGTTAGTGATTTTGGCTAGGGTCTTAAGCAATTTTGGGGAGCCTCTTGTTATCCACGTTGTTTATATTTTTCTTGTACATTAAGTACCTAATCGTAGTTGTGCTCTCAATGGGGGAAAGGCTCTCTTCTATGAGGAAGATAGGATAGGGTGTATTTCCTTTAATTTTGATATTATAAGTTGTAGAATTCTTTTAGATCTATTTTATCTTTCTCCAGGATTCTCGAGAGATATTGCATCCCCAAACTTCACATCCATACAAGATAACATGAGTGACAAGAATCTGAAAGAGGATATTTTTCTTATCCCATAGACAAAGGTCTGCTAATTTACAATTATTTTCAAGCCCATAATAAGCTTCCATTCTCCATTTATCCTTTTCTCAATGTTATAGTTCCAATTGAGCTTGTGATGAATATTAATTCCAATATGCTTGTACGAAGGCACTTCCTCCAAGGTATTTTTGTCATATATGAAAGTATCATAGGTGATCTTGTTGGATTTAATTATCATAACCTTCATCTTGTCAGTGTTCATAGTTATTCCTATACTAGAGTAGAAGTCTGTGAGGATGCTAAGATGATTACTGAGGTCATAGGGATTCCTTTCCATGAGAAAAATATCATCGGCATAGAGAAGAAGGATGATGACTATATATTATAAATGTATTTCACTATTATAATACATTACCTTGGTGTCATCTCTAGCATCACCCTCTAGTTTTTTTTTCCCGAAAAAACTAAGTTTCCACAACACACCACATGACACCATTAGGGGTGTTGTAAATTGCATCTTATTAAAGTCGCATCATGCATATTTTGCATCATAATTTCAACATGAGCCTTGATATGCATCAACTTAGTGTCATACTATGCAACATTTCATTGATATGTGCACCATGTTAGCATCTTGTGTGATGAAATGTAACACTTATAACATTGTAATTGCATCGCAAGGGTGTTTTTTGTTGTGTTTGGGCATCAATGTCTCTATATGGGTATTGTACTTGCATCGTTATCATACATTTAGGTGTGTCTAGTGGATGTTATACTAACATTGACATGTGCACCTTTTGAGTCATGTTGTGTCAAGTTGGTGTCAAACTTACATTGTAGGAGTCATGAATAGCATCACATAGTTTGGCATACAGATGAAATTTCAACATCAGAATGTCGTGTTTGTGTCATTCTTCCATTGTTAACATGTTTCTCACTATTATTATTACTTTAATTATTATCGATTATCCTTATTATTTCAAAATTATTAATTATTCAATATTTTTATTTATAATTATAATTATAATCAATTATTAATTTAAGTTTTTAGGGTAATTATTAATTTTATAACATTTAAATATTGATGACACTGATTATGAGTATGTATCTCTTTTACTACACTAACATGCAATCAATTTCACATCATGAAATAAAAAAACCACGTATATATAAACATTGTTATATAATTTTAAACTAAATAAAAAAAACTAACATGTTTTTTTGCCTATAATAAGTGGCATGCTACCAATATTTTGATCTTTTTCCTTGAATATAATAGTTTACATGGTAGAAATCAACATTTTTCTGGTCTAAAACCTATTATAGCATCAATTGTCACCACTTATGCATTGATGTCTTGATTGGCCTCTTCCCTATCCTACTTTCAGAAATCATTTCCCTATACCTCCTATGGATTCACTAAAAAATATTTTTTGTTAACTTTTACATTCCCTAATAGCTATGCAAGGCATGCATATGTGAATTACTTTAAAGAAAGTCGCGTACATGTTCTTATATTCTAAAAAAAAATGGTTTTGCATAATTTTGCACTGAGTTATGGGTTTGTCAGTTTCTTAACTCCTTTTATCCATACATAATTGTCTCCAATTGTTTGGGGATGATATAAATAGAGCATGAGCCATGGGGAGAGGGTAATCATCCTTGAAGCAAAGTCATGTTGGCTATATGTTGCCTTGTTTGCAAGCCCTTGTATTCTCGCTGTTATTTTTTTCCTCGGACCTAGAAACCCTCGTTTCCAATCTTTTCCATGCATCTCCTTATCTGACCAAGAAATCTCCTTTGATATTTTTGGGGTCTGTTTTTGCATTGGAGTGAGAGGTTCATCATATATTCAGTAGCCTAGGTGGAGGGACCTATAGTTCGTTGAGGAGCAATGTCAAAGCATGTGTAGGTGATAACTACTTCTAAAATATATTGACAATCAATAAAGATACTCTTTCCTTCAAAACTTTGGTATTCTTTGAATATGTTCATTGTATTTGAATATCTCTTTGTTTAGAATACTAGTTGTTGCAATTATTTCTTCTTTTGATCAAATTCATAGACATTAGCTATGAGATAATTGTTGTCCTTTGTAGTCTTGCACTTGAAAGTTTTGTAGGTTCACAAAGGAGAAACTTGGAGGTAGCGCAAAATATTTTAGCCTTGGAATCTGCATCAACCCTTGGACACCAAGTTGGTATTCCCTCCTTCTTTATCAGTGGTTTGTTATTTGATCAAGTCAGTTGTGGATGTTTGTTTGCTTTCTTTGGAAACGATTTGGTCTTTAAATGGTCAGCGATCTATTGTGGCTCTGACCCATAGCCACACGGATTTTTCTCTAATTAGAATTGGTGACCATACTAGGGAGGTCTCCTTTTTGGGTTAGTATAGGGAACTTGCATAGATTTTATTTGGTTTTCTTGATTGCTTCTTGATTATAGTATTGAGTTCAAATCTTTTAGAAACCCAGGCCTTGATTTTCAATCCTTGAGTCTAGTTTTTTTCTTGGTTTTTCTTGAAATTTTGGGTGTTGTACATTATGTTCTTCAATAAACGAAGCGTACATACGCGGGTTGTATGAGGGAAGGGAGAAGACATATGCTCCTTTCCTTGGTGACATGCGCGTACGTGTCCTGTTAAGAGGATTTGTTTCTCTTTTTCTTGGTCAAGGTCTTGTCTTAGGCTTTGAGGGTCCTCCTGGGCTCTCTTGGTTTATATTCATGTCCTTAGCAATCTTAGAAATCATTCCTGGTTTATAAAACTAAAATAAAAACAATATTATTTTATGATTCTATGGTTGTGAGTCATTATTGGATTTGTTCTTTGTTTTCCATTGTTTTTTGGCTTTCTTTCTATCTCTAATGTGAATTTAGTGTTTCATGATTTAGACCTAGTTTTTTTCAATTTTTTCTTGGGTTTTTAGGGTGTATATGCTTTTTCCTTTGGAAACAAAAGCATACATATTCTTCTTATTAAAGAGAAAAGTGCATACATACATGCCTTATAAGAGGCAAAAACATGTACAACTACGTAAGTGTTTTTTGGAAATATTGGTCATACACACACCGTATAGAAGGATAAGGCACATACATGCATTCCCTATAGAAGGAAAAAGAATGTACATAAGCTCATATACACTACTTACATTGATAAAAATGGTGTATTCCTCCATAAAAGTGATTTTTTTGCTTGTTTGTTTAGCCTTTTTTAGCAGCCCTGTTTTGGCTTTTTTGGGGGTATTTTTTGGAGAGTTTGTTCCTGAAACTTCTTGTGGGATATATATAGTTGGTAAATCCTTAAAATTTAAAAGAAAACAAAGTTCTTTTATCGTTCTTTGGGTCATTTTTATTCCTTGGATTTCATAACTATAAGACTAGTCTTTTTCTCAGGATTTTGGTTTCCTGGTCATCGTTGCGATCATCTTTGAAACTTGGTTTGTATTTGAGTTTGATACTTTACTTTTGTTATTTCCTTTGTTTTTTCAAAAAAAAAAAAAAAAACCTTTCTTTTAGCATCTTTTGTTAGTTTTTTCTATAGTAGAAAGAAGAAGAAAATGAAAAAACATAGTTTGTTGCTAGTTAGGTCTCTTTATTTTTGTTGCATTGTTTTGCTTCATATTTGAAAAAGAAAAATATATTAGCATAGGATTTTGTTTTATTCTCATATTGA
>JASDQU010102291.1:11151-21757 GCA_032191745.1 Picea mariana
CCAATCTGAGGTATGGAATCTAATGAATAAATTTTCTGCTTTCAATATAAATTATATTCCTAGATTGAATAACTCTGAAGCCAATTTATTAGCTAATGTAGCTTCTAAACTTCTTCCTGCAGAAGGCTTGTCCCCTGATGCATTCTCCATCGAGTTGTTGTTCCAACCATCCGTTCTGGACAACATCACAAACTGGAGAGTATTTGACGACGATCAGCAGATTATTAACTTTTTGCACATGGAAGAAACTTTTTAGGGCGCGGTGATAGACGAACACATGCACGACGACAATTTGAGCAATTTCACGGTAATACCAGATCCGAGAACTCCTGAATATTCATCGGATATGGTAAACTCGATCCCTAAATCTGTAGTTAGATTAGAGAAGTTTTATGATCTTCAAGATAAATTTAAAAAGTCAGTCAACTATAAAACCAATAGTTCCTCGTTATCTTATGAAAAGGTAAACTTAGGAACTAATGAAAATCCTCAGTGCATTAATCTAGGGTTGGGGTGTTCTCAACAAGAAAAAGATGCATTTATTAAATTGTTCAAAGAATTTAAAGATGTCTTTGCATGGACGTATGATGACCTTAAAACTTTCGACCCTAACATCATACAGCATGTCATTCCTATGAAGCCCCAAACCTTACCCTTTCAACAAAAACTGAGGAAAATGCACCCTAAGCTCGAACCAACAGTTCAAAAGGAATTGAATAAGCTCCTAAATGCTAAGATAATTTTTCCTGTTAGGCACACTCAATGGATTTCTAACCTTGTCCCAGTCCGAAAGAAAAGTGGGGAAATCCGACTCTGCGTCGATTTCTGAAACCTTAATAGAGTGTCTGATAAACACAACTATCCTGTCCCACCCATGGAACAGATCCTTCAACAGGTATCTGGTTCTGAGAGGCTATCCTTATTGGATGGTTTCTCGGGGTACAACCAAGTCCTAATGTCTCCACCAGACCAACTTAAAACTACCTTCCGTACCCCGTGGGGCACTTATGCTTATCGAAAAATGCCTTTTGGATTGATTAATGCTGATGCCACTTTCCAGAGAGAGATGGACATCGCTTTCCGAGGCTTAATCAATCAGTCCGTTGTAGTTTACTTAGATGATGTTACCGTATTTTCTAAAAACAAGACCAATCATCTAGCTCACTTATGAGCCGTTCTACAGTGATGTCGTAAATACGACATCTCCTTGAATCCTAAAAAGTCCATATTTGCAGTAGAACAGGGTAAACTCTTGGGATTTATTGTGTCAAGCGAAGGGATGATTATCGACCCCGAAAGGACTCAGAACATCACGAAACTTCCCCCTCCTACATCCAAAAAATCTATGTAGTCTTTCTTAGGCCAGATTAACTTCGTGAGGAGATTCGTCCCCAGTTTCTCCAAAATGGTCAGGCCTTTACAGAATTTAATTAAGAAAGACACCCAATATCATTGGGGACCCCCAAAAAATCAAGCTTTTAATGCAATAAAGAAATCCATAATAGATGCTTCGTCTCTCATGAGCCCCGATTTTTCTCAAGACTTTACACTCTACACTTTTGCTTCTGACCGTTCCTATGCTGCCATCCTAACCCAAAAGAATGTCGAGAACAATGAAGTACCCATTTCCTTTATGAGCTCTGCTTTCAAAGGCACTGAACTTAATTACCTAGCGGTAGATCGACAAGCCTATGTTGTTTTCAAATCAATCAAGCACTTCCGGTCCTATCTTTTGAAGTCAAGGACGAAAGTCATTGTCCCCTACCTAGCCGTCAGGAACCTGTTAGTGCAGAAGGAACTAGGAGAAAAGAGAGCTAACTGGGTCACCTCCTTGCAGGAGTACGACTTAGAAATCACCCCAGCTCAGATAGTGAGAGGCCAAGGGTTATGCAAGTTAGTCGTTGATTCAGCGACAGGACAGCGAGAAGAAAGCAATACGTCAAACCTAGGACAACAAGATCAAAATCTAATCTGTTAAGCACAAAACCCTGTCAGTCCTTGGTATGACAATATAAGATTATGTCTTGAACATGGGTCAGCCCCCCATCACCTGGATCCCGCTAAAAGAAGAGCGTTGAGATTAAAGTATGCCTCCTTTCATCTGGTTAATGGTATCTTGTTTCGTCAAAGTTTTGACGGCGTACTAATGCGCTATCTCGAAAAAGATGAAGCAGAAAAAGTCTTGCTAGAGTTGCATGAAGGAGAAATTGGTGGTCATTTTGGTGGTGAAACCACTGCTCATAAGGTTTTAAGAGACGTTTATTACTGTCCCACACTTTTTAGAGACGCCCATGCCTTGTGTCGTAAATGTTCCATTTGTCAAAAACCATCAGGGCGGTTACAAAAACCAGCCTTTCCTTTGCAGCCCGTTTCAGTAGACTCTCCTTTTCAGCAGTGGGGCCTTGATATCATAGGTCCAATCAACCCTCCATCCTCACAACAACACAAGTTTATTATAATAGCCACAAATTACTTTACCCGGTGGTCTAAAGCTGTTGCGTTAAGAACCATCAACACCAGTCAGGTAATTGCCTTTCTAAATTCAAATATTATCACTCGTTTTGGTATCCCTGACTGTTTAGTATTCGATAACGCTTCTTACTTTTCCTCTCTTGAGATGAGCGAGTTCGCTTTGGAAAAAGGAATCAAATTGAAGTATTCTGCTAGCTATTACCCCCAGGGCAATGGATTGGCAGAATCAACAAATAAGAACTTGATTAAAATCATCAAGAGAACGGTGGTTGAAAATCATAAAAATTGGCACAATGCACTGTTAAACGCGCTATGGGATGATAGGGTAACGCCAAAAGCTGCTGTAGGTAACTCCCCCTTTATTCTCGTTTATGGCAGAGAAGCAATTCTGCCACCTCACATTCTTCTTCCTTCGCTACAGTTGTCACAAAAAATCCAAGAAGAAGATTGTCCCCCTTTGGAAAACCAAATTAACACTTTGATGAAGCTAGAAGAGGTAAGAGCCCAAGCTAAACATAAGTTAGATCAGCATCAACTATTGGTTAAAAGCTAGTTCAATTCTAACTCTACTTCTGATAGGAATTTTGAAGTAGGTGAGCTCATCCTGAAATGGGACAAACCGCATGAGGGAAAGGGAGAGCACACTAAATTTCAAAACTTGTGGCTTGGACCATTTTTAATTGCTGAAAAGTTAGGTCCCAGTTCTTTTCGATTGAAAAATCTAGAAGGACAGCCTGACACCTATCCGGTGAATGGCCAAGCCTTGAAAAGATACTTTGCTTGATAACAACCCTTGTATATTATGTACATTTTTTTCTTTTGTTTGTTTTTTTTTCGTTTTCTTTTTGTTTTTGATTTCCCCTTTGAGTTTATCAGTTTGTGTTTTTGGAAATACACATACCTGTATACTGAGCTTTTCAGACAAAGAAAACAGGAAATTCCTTCACTTAAATAACTGCTAAGAAAATTGAATAAACATCAATGGCATATTTCTGAAAGTTATATCTGTGATTCGCAAAAAGTCTGTTGTTTGAAAGAAGTTGATTGATTTCAATCTCTGAGTAAAGCTTGTCATGATCATCTATTATCTTTTTACGCTGTCCCTATTCTTTAAGGGAATGACTCAGAAGATGTCTCCCTGCCTTAGGAAGTTGTTTTTGTAAATGAAACATCTCTGGATCTTAATAAAGGACAGCTCTAAAAAAATTCTGATGAGGTCTGAAAAAATATGTTAAAATATCATGATTTTCAGTGTCACCCCGCTCAACTATATATCTTTGAATAAAAACAAAACAAAATAAATTATTAATAGAGCTATGGGAAGTGCTTGTAAACCCGCCGGGATGTTGAACAGGTCTGCTGGCAGTGGGTAAATGCATGCATGACGCCAAGACAACTTCACCGGGGTACTGAACAGGCCCGCTGGCAGCGAAGCAATGTCGGGTCTATGAAAATTTGCAAATAAGAAACCTCTTTAATGTCCTTTATTCTGATCTAGAACTTCTTGGCAGGATACAGACGTCAGAGTGGGTTAAATGGCAACCCTGTCGAGGCTATGGATGCCTTCTAGCAGCAGTGGCTCTGTCAACAGTATTGGAGATTTTATCTTTAATATCATGACTCGCTGGTCTTAAGACTGTTATCTGTTTTCATCTTCTAAAACACTGCTGGAATAGTTGGTTAATGATGATGTTTATACGATTTTCTGGTTGTTCTTTTTGAGTTGGAATTATCTTTGTTGTCCTAATCTGAATTTGTTCTTTTGGCAGAGATAACTGCTTCTACCAGTGCGTTGCCATTATTGGCAGCCAATTCACATTTTCTACTGTCCTTATAAGCTGCCTACACCAATGTTTTGCAAACCACGATTTTTGTCGCAATTCTCAGATAAACGACACTTTTATTTTTGCGCTACTTGCACACTTACCTTCGTTTTTGTTTTCACGATTGTAAGCGTGAAAACTTGATCTTTCGAAGTCGCATTAAAATCTTTATTGAATTGTCATTATCATTCTTGTCAATATGCCCATTGCGTTTGCATTTTACTTATCATTATGCAGTTGGCAAAGCCTTTTGATTTGTACTCATTTGACATTCTTTGATTGATTATGTAATTTCGTTTCATGAGTCACTGAGTTTGTCACACATTGGTGATTGGATTCACATGTTCTTTGATGGATCTACTTGGCACATTGGTATACATAAAAACGCATTGGCACATTGGTTAAACTCTTGGCATGAATCGTTCTATACACCGCATGTCACATAGTCAAACCATTGGTATTGGTTTCAATTTATTTGTTTGGTTTTAAAACTATGGCATAACTTTTGATTGCGCAAATGGTTTATCCACTTACCAAAGGTTTTGATTGATTGATTGAAGTGGCACGTTCATAACACATATGTGTTGTGATTTGAATAGTTGAAAGCATCGGCAGTTGTACCATGGTAATGACTATTCTACATGGCAGAAATAGCTCCACCACCTTCGCACGATGTCATTAATGCTTACCCCTATCCCTGTTTCACCTCTGCTAGCATCAGATAAGCCTGTGAGCGTTCTTCTCTTGTGTATGCCGCATTCAAACCCTGACTCATTCACATTTCTTACCATCTGCTCGGCTCTATGGCACCGGTGGTGCGAATTGAGCCGAACGGTAGTCAAGCCCTGCTACTGTTCGATAACGCCCGGAAAGATTTGCAAGATAATGGTTGGCTCACGTTTGTACAGAGGTTTGACGGTTTTAATCTATTTGTTGCACAGCAGTTCGCCCTGACTTTTGATGGGTGTAGGGCCAAGATAGATGACATTCAGCTTGAAATCAATGAAGAGTTCATCATCTCTGCCACAGGATTAGCAGCCACGGGCCAGCGATGGTTTAAAAACTCTAAAGTTGAGGAGGTTCCATGGCCTTTATTGTTCCTCTCGCGGAAGGTCACATCTTGTGACAGAGGTATGCCCATTTCCACGCTTAAACCAAGGTGGCATGATATTTTGATGGTGGTTAAACAATTCGTGACTTGTGAGGGTCGGTATGGACTGGGTTTTCTTTATCACCTTCGACTGTTAATGAATTTTATGGGTTATCCATTGAACATGTCGTTTTATTTCTAGTGTAGTCTTTATAAAATAGCTAAGAGGTTTAAACGAGAGAAGGCCGACAGTAGCTTGTTTCACCACGGCCTGATCAGACTCATCGTCGTTCACCACTTAAACCTCCACGGTGATAGTTGGCACACTTTTATCACTCGAAATGGTTTTACTGATACAGAGCCTGTACAAATTGACAAGCCTGTGAAACTAAGGTCGGGCCACCCATGCCTTTCCATGTCCTATTTCCCTCTCCCAAACCCTCGTTCGACCCTAATATCGACCTACCCGACGTCTTAGCAGACAAGGTTGAGGCTATAAAAAAGCCTGTGAGTAAAAAGGTTAAGGGTAACCCTACTGTCGACGGCAAAGGTAAAAAGAATGCTCGACTCATATCGAGACTGGCCCGGAATAAACCTAAGCCAAATGCTTAGCAGAAGCCCATAGTCCTCAATGAAGATTCTAACTCTGATATCGAATGCTTCCTAGCTAGTGAGTACCTTTACTCCCAAGGTCTGTGCTCTGAGCCACCCTATGATTTCGTTTCTAATTTTCCCCCATGCTTAAAGAACAATCCTAGTTACCCAGGGATCAAGCTACCTAATGAAACCCTCGACGTTTTAAACAAACCCTCACCTGCAACTTCGAAGCCTGGGCAGTCGTCATGCGACCAATGTAATGTGTGGTTGGAACGCTACTATACCAACGTTCCCTTATTACAGTCCAAAATAAAATCATTGGAAAATCAAGTTACAGTATTGACAAGCCAAAGGGATAAGCTTCAAGCTAATGAAAAGAAGCAAAAAACCACTGGCTCCATCATTTTTAGGAATGTCGAATCGGCTACAGCCTTTGTAAATTCCAAACCGTCATGACCAAGTTGTCTGCTCATCATCCAGGTATGAATTTCAATATCAATTCTGTTATATGAATTGCTTGGATTAATATAATGAATCACGTTTTGGTTGTCAAATAACTTTGTTCATTGTTCGAAATGACTCTGTCACGGTTTGATTATAAAAAACGGTTATGTTGTAGATCCAATACATTGTTTTCGTTTTGTTAAAATTAAATGAAGTGATGATTTGGTTACATGATTTGGTCGTGCCCAGTTTAGCAATTGATTGGTTTTCGCTGGGTTTGATTTTTTTGTCTGAGTTAACGAAATTAATGGTTTGCTTTCGTGTGGATTTTATTTATATCGGATCTGAACAGGAGGTTTTTATGCTAAAATTAGAGCACGACTATGTTTTGTTTTGATTAGATCACAACGACCCTGATTTAGTTTTTATGATTTGATTTTTTAAACGATTTCATAGGATTGAATTGGCTTGATAAATATGATGTAGTCTATTAAATTGGAAAAATGACTCTGTTTTTTCAACATTTTTGTTTGGATTTGGATTATATCTGAACTGTGCAAAAGATCTCTGCGCCCAAATCATGGAACTGTTTTGATTCACAACGATGATGTTAAACTCAAACTGTTCGATTCGCTCTTGTTTTGATTGGATTGTTGCATATCTTGAGTTAGCATGATTGTTTTTATGAGTTGGATTCGTTTCGAAAATAGACTTGATGCCGCTCTGTTGATTTTAATTTTCAAAACGAGTTGGTTAACTCAGATCGACATATGTTATCTCTGTCGAATTCGTATGAGAAAATTCGGTTAATAAATGAATTCAAGAAATGATTTCGTTCAATGTCAATCGATTTTGTTTGCCCCAATTAGCAATAACAAGCGATTGAACAAGTCCTACAGACCCTGTTATCAACCGATTGATTCCATTATGATTTCGTTTGTGATAATTTACATACTAGTTTTGATTGCATAGATCGTTTGGTTATGTTTAATATAGTGCTCTCAATTTGAGAAAACAGTCTTGTTGATTTGGTTTGGATTCGAAGTGATCTTGTGAATGGATGCAACAACTATTTGTGATTTCAATTGGTTATGAATCGATTTCATTACTGTTCAGTTACCCAATACGATTCTGTATACCCGAATTGGTGATAACATATGGAACATAGTACATGCATCTCTGTATTCGTTTGATTGATCTTAGTTTTGTTTGCTCTTAAATTAGTATAACAATTTTGATTTGAATGATTCGATATTTGTTTTATTGTGTGAATTTAATTAATTGAGTTTTGAATTGATTTAATATGATTCTGTGTTGGATTTAGACTAGCTACAGAATCGCAAGATTCTGTAGCTAGTCTTTAGGATTAGATTTTATCAATTCTATCAACAAAATATCCTATTAACTTGTCCTTTTTTGACCTCTTTCAGGTACATTCGAATTACATTGGGCATGCTGAACAGTCTAGGAGATATTTGTGTGATATAGTTTTTATTTTAGGTTGTTAGTTTAGTCAAACTTGGGATATCATCCCAGATTTTCTATAAACAGTTTGATAACTTCCACAGGGATGTTTTACCCTGTAGGAGGTCTTTAAATACTTATTATTTTTGTAATAAGGAGCATCCTCACTTGTGGGAGAACCAGGTTATGTATTTATGATACAAACTGAGACGAGAGTTGATGTCTTGTTACAACTTTCGCTTTCAATATATCAATCTTTTGTTTCAAGTTTCATGTATATCAGTTTGTAGTTGATTATAGACTACTTTAGCTATCATAATCTATTGCAGGATGATATGATTTGATTAAAGTGTTATCCATATCTGATTTCTTTCATTATTTAAAAGTACAACAATTACTCTATTTCAATTAATGAATCACAGATTTCTCTTCTTCGTTAATTGAATCATTTTGTATAGATCTTTGCATATAGATTTATCTAACTGTGAAGATTTATAAATCTTAAGATTGTTGTAAATTTTTTATGTCTTGTTTGTCCTGTAATTATATTTGAAGAGCACAACAGCTTCTAGTTTACGAGAAGTTCGTGGATAATTCGGTGTGGGTTTCCTCCCTCAGATCATCTAAGACAATCATCATACAGGACAAAGCTAGAGCGTTTCTTCAGGTTAGTTTGTTATTTATTTGATAATTAATTTGTTAGTATAATTTAAGTAGTTTAGTTAGTTATATGTGTAGTTTAGATTTGTAGTTAGAGTTAGTACTTTAGTTGCTTAGTTTAGTTAGTTTTCAGTTTATTTCTTTTTCATAAAATTATAAAAATCAAAAAACAATAGCTCTCACTGTCTTAGGACAGAATATTAATGAGTTTTTCAGGTTTTCATTTAAATCTGTAAATTGTAAATATTGTATATTTGTGAATAAATTTTATTTCTGTTAGTAGTTAGATAGTTAATTTCTTAGAGTTAGTATAGTATTAGATAATACATTGTATATATAATAGTTAGTTTTGTTTAGTTTGTTTTATTAGTTATTTTTAGTTAGAATAGTTAATTTAGAGTAGTTTTCTTTTTGTTTTCTTAGGACTTAGATCGGCTAACGGAGCCGCTAAACCCGTTAGGGTGGTTCATTCCAAACGGCTTGGGTTATTTAGACAACCCCGGACTGGTTCCACTCTCCCAGTTGACGGACGATCAATTTCGCCCGTCAAGACATTCCTGGTTTATAAAACTAAAATAAAAACAATATTATTTTATGCTTTTATGGTTGTGAGTCATTATTGGATTTGTTCTTTGTTTTCCATTTCTTTTTGGCTTTCTTTCTATCTCTAATGTGAATTTAGTGTTTCACGATTTAGACCTAATTTTTTTCGATTTTTTCTTGGGTTTTTAGGGTGTATATGCTTTTTCCTTTGGAAAAAAAAAGCATACATATTCTTCTTATTAAAGAGAAAAGTGCATACATACATGCCTTATAAGAGGCAAAAACACGTACAACTGCATAAGTGTTTTTTGGAAATATTGGTCATACACACACCCTATAGAAGGATAAGGCACATACATGCATTCCCTATCGAAGGAAAAATAATGTACATAAGCTTATATACACTACTTACATTGATAAAAATGGTGTATTCCTCCATAAAAGTGAATTTTTTGCTTGTTTGTTTAGTCTGTTTTAGCAGCCCTGTTTTGGCTTTTTTGGGGGTATTTTTTGGAGAGTTTGTTCCTAAAACTTCTTGTGGGATATATATAGTTGGTAAATCCCTAAAATTTAAAAGAAAACAAAGGTTTTTTTATCTTTCTTTGGGTCATTTTTATTCCTTGGATTTCATAACTATAAGACTAGTCTTTTTCTCAGGATTTTGGTTTCTTGGTCGTCGTTCCGATCATCTTTGAAACTTGGTTTGTATTTGAGTTTGATACTTTACTTTTGTTATTTCCTTTGTTTTTTCCAAAAAAAAAAAAAAAATTTCCTTTAGCATCTTTTGTTAGTTTTTTCTATAGTAGAAAGAAGAAGAAAATGAAAAAACATAGTTTGTTGCTAGTTAGGTCTCTTTATTTTTGTTGCATTGTTTTGCTTCATATTTGAAAAAGAAAAATATATTAGCATAGGATTTTGTTTTATTCTCATATTGAAAATAATTTCAAAGGAAAAAGAACAAAGAACTCTATTCTTGTTTGTTTCTTTTTCTTTTCTCACAATTTAAGACAAAGTTGCATTATGCATTCTGCATCAAAAAGAGAAAATATTGCATTTCAAGGTTTGAAAGATTGTCATGTTTTTTGATTTCTTGAAACTCTTTTTCATTTTAGAATTAGTGTAAATATTTATTTTCTAGTGTTCTTATAAGTTTAATTTTGCAAGAGTCTCAAACAACATCAATTTCACTTCGATACCCTTTGAGTAAAGAACAACCGCTAAAAATGAATGCTAAACTTAAAATTTACTAGACTTTGTTTCTAGGGTCCATCAACAAGTTTAGGGTTAGGGCCTTGGATTAGGATGGAGAGTAAACTCTCTAAGAACAATGAACAAAAAAAGGAGTCTGAGTTAGGGATACATAAATCTAATTTTTTGTATTGTTGGAGTTACTTCACAAACACCTAGGATTTATTTTTCCTAAGTTTTTTCCTTGTTTATTAGTCATTATTTAGTATCCTATATTTTAGGAAGAATATTCCTCTAGGGAAAATATTCTCTTCAGTTTTCACTT
>JASDQU010102291.1:46932-57703 GCA_032191745.1 Picea mariana
AAGAGGATTTCATCCTCTTTTAATTCATATTTTTTAAATTTATGCTGTGAATTTTCTTGCTGTAAGTTTTCCTTTATTTGCAAATAAAGATGATTTGAATTTGTTACTTCAAGAATTTTATCTTTTAGATATGTCATGTACATGTTGATGGATGAAATATGTACTTCATGAGCTCTTCTGCTGAGTGCATCAACCACTTGATTTTCTTTTCCTTTTATATGTTTAATTTCAAGGTCGTACTCACTAAGAAACTCCAGCCATATAGTTTGCCTGACATTTAGTGTTGGTTGTCCAAATAAATATTTCAGACCACAATGGTTTGTTCTTAGCTCAAATATCCTCCCCGTGAGGTAATGTCTCCACATTTTTAATGCATGTACAATTGTTGCTAATTCTATATTATGAGTAGCATAATTTCTCTCATTCTCTTTTAGTTTTTGGGACTCATAACATACCACATGATCCTTTTGAATGAGAACTCCACCTAGCCCTTTCTTTCACACATCCATGCACACTACAAAGTCTTCATCTAGATCTGCAATCTTTAATATGGGTGCACTTGTCAAAATGTTTTTCAACTGCTAGAAACTCTCTTCACATTTTGGTGTCCATTCAAACTTCACTCCCTTCTTTTGCAAAGAAGTGATTGGGCTTGCAATATTTGAAAACCCTTTTATGAATCTTTGGTAATAACCTGAAAGACCCATAAATGACCTGAACTCCATCACATTTCTTGGTGCTGGCCATCCTTTAATGTCCTCTATCTTCTCGAGATCAACTACTATCTCATATACTGAAATAATATGCCCCAAGTAATGGATCTTCTTTTGATAAAATATGCACTTACTTAACTTCACATAAAATTTATGCTCCCTTAAAATCTTTAGCACCATTCTCAAATGCTCCTCATGGTCCTCTTCAGAGTTAGAGTAGATGGGAATATCATCTAAGAAAACAATTACAAACTTTTCCAAGTACTCCCTAAACACTCCATCCATTAGACACATAAAAATAGGTGGGGCATTTGATAGTCCAAATGGCACTACTGTGAATTCATAATGCCCATACCTTGTTTTGAACATTTTTTTACTGATATATTCTTCTTTTATCGTCACTTGATGATAGTATGATCTCAAGTCAATCTTGGAAAATATTCTTGCACCTTTCAACTGATCAAATAAATCATTAATCCTTGGCAAGGGATATTTGTTCTTTATAGTTACCTTGTTCAACTATCTAAAATCAATACATAACCTTGTTGTTACATCTTTCTTATTCTCAAAAATAATTGGGGCTCCCCGAGACGACACACTTGGGAATATATACCCCTTCTTCAAAATCTCGTCTAGTTGCATCTACAACTCTTTTAGTTCTGGTGTGCCCATTTTGTAAGGTGTCTTGGACACTAGAGAAAAACCTAGCACCAAATAAATAGAGAAATCGATGTCTCTCTTTAGTGGAAATCATGGGATTTCCTCAAAAACATATTCAAAATCTTTTAAGACCAGATGGTCTTAAAGACTTGCCACTTTATCACTAATTGTCTCTTCCATGTGGGCTGTAAAAACTTGACATCCCTTTATAAAACTCTTTTTCATCTGCATGGATGAAATTCCTCTAACAACTACAACTCTCGGAATGCCTTGAATCTTGCATTGCTTCCCTTTCTCATCAAGACAAGTTATTTTCTTGTTGTAATAGTCTAGGACAACATGGTATTTTTCCAGCCAATCCATGCCAATTAGACAATCATATGAACCCATAAGTATAATGCTCACATCTACCTTTGTGTCGAGTCCATTCATGTCTATCGGATAATCTTTAACCAATGCATTGATCTTTCTCTTATCCCTAATGGATAACTGAACTAACCAAGATTTCTTATGCTTACTCCTTTGCAAGTGAAATCTTAGAGTTTATGTAACTATGGCTAGCTCCATAATCATTTAAAATTGCTATGGCTTGGTTATCAATCTTACCTTCCACTTCAATCATGGGGGATTGATACTTTGCTTTATTGTTGTCCAAGGATGCATAAATCCTTGACATTGTTCCTCCCATATATTGCATTGTTTTAGCCTCCTGAATGTTGTGGAAAGTCCTCATTCTTTCTCCTTCATGAGGGCGGTCCTTATACAAGTGATTCCCCTCATATCCCCAACATTGTAGAAGCTACTACCTTGGCCTTTTCCCAAAATAATTTGTTGTCTTGTGTTCATTTTGGGATAACTAGCCTTGTTGATTTGCTTGAGAGTTTTTCTTGAAAAATGGTGGCTTAAAACCCTTTTTCCTTTGCTCCCTCTTTCCTTTCATCTTCTCATTCCAAGTCTTTTGAAAGATTGGCCTCCCTTTTCTCTTCTCATAGATATGCCTTGCCCTCTTTATGGTCTCCTCCAACATCTTGGGGTTATCATATTGTATTTTGTCATAGTAGAAGAAGGGTAACCCACTAAGAAACCTTTGGATTTTGAAATTTGCATCCTTTATGAAGTCAACATACTTCAACAATTCAAATACCCTCTTCTCATACTCATCCATTTTCATGCTTCCCAACTTCAGTTCAAAGAACTCTTTCATATTTCTCTCATAGTACTTATCAGAGAAATATTTCTCTTGGAAATATCCTTTGAACTACCTCCATGAGACCCTCTTCTCATTGCAATGCTTGGCTTGCTTAAGTTAGTCCCCACCACATGGATGTCTTTCCCTACAAATGGTAGGCTTCAATTCTTGTTTCACCCTTGTAGGGGTAATCATGTAGTTGGAAATATTTCTTCATTTCCAATAGCCAGGCCTTGACCTCTTCTCCCTTCCTGTTCTCACCATTAAAAAAAATTGGCTTGATCTTCCATCTTCTTGAGCTCACCTTGCAAGATGTCTCCCTCGAGACTTCTCCTCTGCCTCCTGACAGGGGACACACTTGGGATACTCCGTGGACCTGAACTAGCATGAGCTCTAATAATGTATCTCTCTGGGGAATGATGGTTCATTCTCCTACTCCTTGAATTCCTATCATTACCATGCCCATACCTTCTGCTATGGGATTTAGATGTTGTCACTTGTCTAACACTAGCTTATGGTTTTGTGCCATAGTCCTTTTTGGATTTCTATTGCAACATGTTAAATCTTTGAAGTATATATTCCTGAGCCTTCATAATATTTTCATTATCATCTCTATAGCTATGCACTTCTCTATGCATACTTCTCATAGTTATAGACTCTTGCCTATCTCTTCTTCCATTTCACTGAGTCTCAGCATTCCCCATGTTGACATGAAGACCTACAAATTCCTCCCCATGACTGTAGGACCCTTGGGAATATTCCATTATTGTGGTTCTCATATAGAAAACAAACTTCTTCTTTGAACCTCTAATTTTGCAAAAAATGTGCAAGAAAACAATTTTTGTTAGATGATAATAAATACATACACAATTCAGAAAAGAAAGCATAAATTTTTCTAACCTTTAATGTTACCAATCGTCTTCTTTTGAGTTGACTGCAAAATTTTCTGATCAAATTAATTTTATGGGTTAATATATGAATTCTCTTCTTCATGACCTTTCCATCGACTATTTATTTTCCCAATTTTGAGTTTCGAGCAGAAAGTTATGGTCTTCAAAAGTTTTGATCATTTTCCTTTTTTCAACCTTGAATGCTACAGATGTGCTCTATCTCTCCCAACACATTTTTAAGTACCCATAACTCAAATATGGATCCATAGTTTACTTATACAGTCCATGATATTTCCATAGACTACTCTTGGGCCCCAAACTGACTCCTGAGATAATAGTTATTCCCTCTAAAAGAAATTTGGTACTAAATTTTTACCCTTGAATGTTTTGGCTGTAACTCCCTCATACAAGCTTCGTTTGGTGAACAATTTAACTTGTTGGAAAGCTCTCTATTATCTTTATCATTTTAGAAGGAGAAATGTGTGTCCTGGAAGAACACATAATTTGTAGAAATTTTATTTTCTAAAACGTTGTTTAGGCCCTCAAAAATGCCCTTCAATATGAAGACCTTCAAAATCTAGAATATTTCCTCGAGAAATCCACTAAATTACCATTATAATAGTCTTTAGATCGAAATATGATATTAAAATTTGTATTAATCCTAATCGTGATCTTCTAGGCCTTTCCAAGCTATGGCTAGACTTTTGCAAGACTGTTGAAATCTCTTTCTCGGACTCTTCCCATCAGAAACTTTCATTGTTGGGTACGTGAATTCCCCAAAATCCACAGTCTGAAACGTTGTCGGAATCTTCCCATCAGAAACCCTCCATCAAAAAAACAACTTTCTAGGATCCTCGACCTTTCTGAATTTCAAATTCTGATGTCCTATCAAGATAGTTCTATCGGAATCACGCATCGTAAGCACTCTCCCTGAATGAACCTTCCAACAACCTCCTTCCGAAGAGTTGCATCTGAATGCTACATAACACTCACTAATTCGTCTTCCCTTGCTGATATGTCCTCTAACATGATACATTGATGTGGCAACTTACATGGAACTCTCCTTCACCCTCGACCCTTCCAAGGAAACATGATCATCTTATATATAGGACAATCATAAATCATGTCACTCAATGGCCACGATCATCTCAAGATCCCAAAAATACACACTGGTTACCTCGGTTGGACCGACTTCGTTGAATGCCAAAACATGCCCAACCTTCTAAGCAAGCTCTCCCGAAACACCTACAAATCTAATGGCCAGGAAAATATTTGAAGGCTCTTGTTATTTTTGGTTCGTGTCATCAGAATTTTCCCTTCGAACTCAACCCCATGCCTAACTCCAAGTCCTTCTGAAACCTTCTTCCCGAAGGCCTTTAAGGAATGCCTTGATCTGATCTTCTGCATTTGAATAGTGACCGAAAATTCTCCAGGTTGAATTAATCTAGGTCGTTGAATCCGTAAAACTTCTCAGTCGTCATGAAACATGCATAAATTTGTCTTCCAAGGTCAAATTTGACTCCAAAACTTGCAAGCTGACATCGCAAATTACTTTCTATGACTACTCTGAAGCACTTAACTAGAAATCTGCTCAAAATTTGGGGATTTCACTTTAGTTCCCCATTTTTCTCCAATTTCATCACAGGACAAAATATGCAACCATGAATCTAATCAATTTGTGATGGCTCCTGGCCCATACAAGCTCTGTGTTTAACCTTGAGCTCTGATATCATTATTTAATGTCCCCCATCTTAACCAGGGAACATTCTATGTAAAAATACACATAAAACAAAATTTTATTTTTCTATTCAAATCCTATAGCTTACCAGCTATAATTTAAACAATTTTCCAACTAATTTATGATACCCATAATTAAATGCATCTACAACACTCTAAATGACCATGAATGCAAATAATAACTCATTCACAACAACAATTAACCATTCACATATACAAAGTTAAGCACAGTAATTAAATTCATGGAATAACTTAGCAAATAGATAAACACTTATCTTTTATGAAATTGTTTTTGCAACCAACTACTTGGGAAGGATGTTCCACCCAAACTTAGACTTGTTGTTCCATTTTTCAATAGCAAGTCACCCCCAAGTTGGGGCTAGGAATCCACAAAAGAATGGTGCCTCTCACAGTCCCCTCACATCTCAATATCACACAACCCATTGGATTTCTCTTACAACTATCCTGAATTTCCTCCATCTCTCTTCCTCTTGACCTACCCAACCCAAGAAATGTACCCCTTCACTACTCTCAGTCCATTGAGTGTACCATTCATTTATTAGGGTCTCTCTAGGACATGTAGTTAGGAATATCTCAACTGGGAACTCAAGGGAATTCACTTCTAGGAAAAAATACCAACAAACAACAACAAACACTTGTTGATACAGTGCAACTCACCCAGGAGTTCACTCTTCAGGCCTGGCAACCTGACTCTTCAATTTCTAGCTCCAAAATATCTCCATCATGACCTAGAATTCACCCAACCTTGTTGTTCCAGCTCCGAATATCTCTCCCCTCTTCTCTACTTATTGTTCATGTAAAAAATGGATGCGAAAAGATGCATGTTACTACCCATACAAATTTCCTCTCTTTCCCCAAGACAATTGACTGCTCACTCTGCTCTATGTTGCGTGTACCTCAACCCCATTCTCTCCAATAACTATGGGATGTGACTCTCACACCCACCCTATGACAGATATTCAATGATTGGAATCATACACTTAACCATAAAAATACAAGTTTTCCCCAAATGATAATAAAATTCAGAAAAATGGGTTTTGAATTAATACCCATAAATTATTTCCCCTTGGACCCCTCTTGGCACTCTCTAGGAATTCCCCCTCTTGTGGATTAATTATCCCCCATCTATGTCCATATCCCAACAACTGGTATTACATTATATTTATTTACAATTCAAGAAAATACATTTCACATTTACATTGCTTGGCCATAGCCACATTTATATCTGCATTATGAATTAATTAAATCAAAGATTATAGTGGGGATGTTAAATAAATTCACACTATAAAGAACACAACAATGTAGAAAGAACCCTTAAGGTAGGATAACACCATCAAATACTCCTTATGAAAATAATCGTTTCACAAGCCCTGCTTGCTACAATACATTAAGCATCCAACATTCAACATATTTCAATACAATGATATGCATGCATATATATAGTTTTTCATGAGTATTCCTAGGGGTTTGTGCCAACTACCCATCATTATTATATTATTTCCTCTAACTACATAATGGGTCCATTACATGATTATGGCCACATTATGATTCATTATCCCCTTGGGTACCTCTCTAAGTAGACCATATTATCTTCCCTAGGTACATTACATATGTGTAGTAATTATGAAGAGTTGATATATCTAGATGTAAAAATGTTATACAATATGGAATGAAGGTTTTTGTCTCTGAAAACAGAGTGATTTTTAGAGAGGGGTTTAATACTCTTGTACCACCAAATACTTTAAAAATATAGATACGGTTAATAATATGGATTTATGAGCGGAACAAAATAAATAACAAACCGAATATAATAACACAGAGATATAGAGAACAACAACATATATCCAGTGAACAATAACTTCTATTGAATAAATAAAATAGGCTAAAACTGTAAAACTACAGAACTGATAACAACTTGCTCGAATGGTGGTATCTATCGCTAAGAAACGATGTGGTTGCTATGCACATCTATACGAGAAGAATGATTACAATGAGGCTCCAGAGGAATTTTTAACATTACTCATGAATGCCAAAACCCTAGACATCTAAAAACATAACCCTAGGAGATGAAACGCCAAAAGTTATGTGGGTCCCGATGGGTAAGTTGGTACCTCAACTTCCCGAGGTCGTAACTTTTGCATACTACCTCCATTTTAGGCATGTGATAGCCTGTTGGAAAGGTATTTTCAAGATATACACATTATGCCATCAAAATATAATTATGTCTACATCTTGACTGTGGCAAGCTAAAAAAACACTGTTTAGGGCCCCAAAATGGCCCTGGAAGTACATAAAGATGTACTGACATGAAAACTTCTAAAATAAGCCAGTTGGAATAGGTGGGTGGCCACCAATATCCACCTAGATGTTGTGTAGGGATTCATGATAACCCTGGAAGTGAAGAATCCACAATTACAAAGAAATGTCATCATTACATAGAAACGTGCTAAACTAAAAACTATCAAAAGTAGCCAATTGGAATAGGTGGGTGGCTACCAATATCCACCTAGATCAGTTAAGAGTAGGAGAAATAAAAGATATTGAAGGAAATGTTTCATTTGAAGTTTTCAAAATAATGAAATGTGGATGAAGGAAGCCGACTATTAACTATAGTTGGATATCGATAGAGGTTTGTTGCCCATTGTTGGACATGGAATTGTGGTTGATTTATATTAATTGTCATACGATTTATTTTTTAAAACAAATGTTTTAAATCATGATGTTGTCTTGGTTGGATGATACATGAAACCCTCTTTCTATTTGTTAATTTCAATGTGTTTTTCAATGAAAGAATGAAAATTTTGAACAACTTTGTAAAAGGGCATTGCTAATTGAGCCTCTTGTGGGATTTATGCAAGCCATAGTACAAACACAAAATGATTGAAATAAAAAAAATATTAATCTGCACGCATGTTAAGAATCTCTACCACTTGCTTTCACATGCCTCCTAAAGCCACAAAATAAAACAATTCATTTCTGAAGCATGAGTTTGTGACCTATTCATATAAAAAAATCCATTAACTAAATATATAAATTTAAGATCAAAGTGTTTATAAAATAACAATGATATGATTCATTCAATGCGTAATTTCAAATCCGATGATGTACACAATATAAACCACATCAATGCATCTTACATATGCACACACTAGTGCATACATAACAATAGCATACAAAAAACACATTGGGCACAACATGTAATGTACCTAGGGAGGATAATATGGGGAACCCAAGAGAATAATGAATGTAATGTGGTCATAATAATGAGATAGGCCCACTATGTAGTTAGAGAAAATAATGTAATAATGAGGGGTAGTTCACATAGATCCCTACGAATACCTGACATGAGAAAGTATATATACACATGAGTATCATTGTATTGAGATATGTTGAATGTTGGATGTTTATTGTATTGTAGCAAGCATGGTTTGTCGAGTGATTCCTTCCATAAGAAGTACTTTATGGTGTTACCCTACCTTAAGGGTTCTCTTGATATTGTTGTGTTCTTTATAGTGTAAATGTCTTTCTCAAGTTAACAGTTTATATTTTATCTATCAAGGCTCAATGACACAATGCATCACAAACACTATAAAATAATATACAACACTCACTGTGATGTTCTTTAATAAACAAAATAAATAAATATTTTTTTCTGCATGTTTTCCACCCAATGAGAAATACTTTTAAGAAACATGACTGCATTGACATACAAAGACAAGTGTGCATCTAGGAATTGCAATGTGCTTACATGGAAATGATGCACCAGTCATGGTGCATCCAATATTGCACCAAAATATGGTAGTAATCCGGTGTGGTTTACCTACATGTTAGATAGTGTGTCTAAACAACCTAAAGTCATTGAGTAATAAGTTCACTTCTCCCTATTCTCTTTGGTGCATTTAGGATGATGGGACACCTCATGTATGGTGTACTAAAGATGCAATATTACAAATGGATGTCAGCACATATGTGGGTGTTATAGCTTGCATTGACAATGGTGCGTCCAAGCGAATAAAAATAATTGTAAAATCCAAATTACATATGGTTTCATTGGCAATGCATTAAGGTTGATGAGACATAGTAATGTCAATGTGAGGTATAGTGTACCAATATTGGCATGTTGAGATGTATGTGCATCTGGTCAAATAGAATGCACCTCATAGCTCTTACCATCACATTTATTTTGACGAGATGAAAAATATGAAGTGATTCATCCTAATGCTATTCTTAGTGCATGATGAGATGCATCACCACAGTGCATTACAAGAAAAATGTTAAAAAATGAAAAAAATATATAATTTTACACTAAAACGTCTTATTTTCTCTTTGCACTCGATAAGACATGACCTTGGAAATGTGAAAAATTCTCCACATTAAAAAATAAAAATTAAATTGAGCATTTCAATTCGACATAAATGGAGAAAGAGGACAAAATTTGTTAATTCAAAATCATTGGACTTGGGGTAAGGGTATAGTGAAAAGGAACACTGATTCTTGGAAGGAAAGAAAGCACTAAAGGATGGTAAAATTCGAAAAATGAATTGGGATAAAAATTTTAATTTTACCCTAACCATGGTGTACTTTTGATTTTGATGCACTAGTTCTCTTAAATGACTATGGTGCACCAAATAACATTTTCCACTAAAACCTCTACCCACCACTTTCACTAGAGAAAATGAGGGAGAAGGGACTTTGGTAAACCTTGTTTTTCTTTCCATGTTTGTAACTAAATTAGAAACCTTGACTATGATGGAAATAATTCTATTTATAGAAAATAGAACCACGGAGGGGTATACTGTATGACAAATAGTTGTGGAATAAAATCTAGCCTTCTCAACTTCTCATCCATACATTTGACTGAGGCATCTATGAATTTTTCACTAAGAAAGTTATCTTTATTTGATCAATGTGGGGTGATCGTCATGGATTATTTTGTACAACCCACAAATGATGAACCAAATATAGAGAACAAATGGGGGAAATCACCTTTGACCTTATCAACCATTTTGTGCACCCTTAAATGATTATGAAGATGTTGGAGGCCTTCCAAAGGCATTTCCATCTAACCAATGGACCAAATCAAACATGCATGTCGAGGTTGATACAAGTAGGAAGAGTGTGTCCAAGGGAAGAATTCAATAGTTATTAAACAAAACCAAGTCAAGATTAAAGAAAAGAGACAAATAACATACAGTCTGCGTAACCATAGACCATAGACCATAATAACCCTTCATAGATAGATTCATTTACTAGGTAAGTAAGTCCTTTCCTAGCAAGATTCATTGTCCAGAAAGGGCATTTCATCGTACTAGACATCAAATGGGGAGAACACATTCGCATGTGTAGGGCTAGACAAGGGACTAAATAAGGAAGGACCAAAAACACAAGTAATATATCATGATAATATGGAAAGCCTCATGTCATATTCGGGCATTCGGTGCATAGAAGCAATAAGTACAAAATACATACATTGCATATTATCCCCATGGCTGGAGTTATAATCCATGAAGAGGATAGCAATGAGTTGTGATGTCCAAGATAAAATGCAAAGCATCACTCTT
>JASDQU010102291.1:134418-146019 GCA_032191745.1 Picea mariana
TGGATTTTAGGGATCTGAATAAAGAATGTCCTAAAGATAATTTCCCTATGCCATTTATTGAACATATTATTCATGAGTGTGTAGGGAGTGAAATATTTTCTTTTATGGATGTATTTTCAAGCTACAATCAGATCCAAATTAAACCCAAGGATCATCATAATACGATGTTCATTTGTCCTTTGGGTACGTTTGCATACCAGAAAATTCATTTTGGCCTTAAAAATTCTAGAGAAAATTTTCAACGGGATATGACCTTCGCTTTCCATGACCTCAAACATATATTTGAGGCTTATCTAGATGACCTCGTTAATCACTCTCACAAGAGGGTTAATCATCAGACCCATCTTCATCTAGTATTTGAAATATGTCATTATTAACGTATTCGACTAAACCCTCATAAATGCATCTTCTACGTCAAGTCAAGCCTCCTTTTGGGATTTATAGTTTCCAAGCAAGGGATCATGGTGGACCCAATGAAGGTGGAGGAAATACTTAAGTTTCCTTCCCCACACAGTATGCATCAACTTCAAGGTTTACAAGGGAAAGATAACTTCCTGCGTCGCTTTATAGAAAAATATTCCAACATCAATAAGGATTTTATGTGTCTCTTGAAAAACGATACTCCATTTATATGGGATGAGTGATCCCAGGAGTCATTTGATGCTTTTAAGAAATCCCTAGTGTTGACACCTCTGTTGAGTCCTCTAGACTATAATAGAGATTTCCTGCTTTATACAGTTGTGTCCAAAGATACGGTTGGTATGGTTCTCATTCAAGAAGATGACGAGCTCCATGATCACGTTATCTATTATCTTAGTCAAAACCTAATCGGTCATGAACTTAATTAATATCATGTGGAAAAGCTATCCTTAGCAGTCATGCATGCAGTTCAAAGATTGTGCCATTATATATTACTTTGCAAGACTACCATGGTCACCAACATCAATCCATTTCAATACAACATGGCACATAATAAGGGGGGGATACATTAAATGGATTGTGATTTTGCAGGAGTTTGATCTCGATTTTGTCTCCATAAAATCTAAGAAATTGCTAGTCTTTGCAGAATTAATGTCAGACTTCCATAGGCAGGATGAGGATACTATTTTCTATGAATCATTTGTTGATGAGAACATTTTCCTTATCTCTTATTTGGACCCCTGGTATGGAGACATTCTTATATATCTTCAAACTTTGAATCTTCCCCAACATCTTTCGAGGGACGACCAACGACGTGTACGCCATCAAGCCAAAAACTACCTCATTATCAGTGACACTTTGTATTGTTGAGAGGTGGACTCTATTCTACATCATTGTTTGACTCACGAAGAAGTTGAAGCTATACTCAATGACTATCACAGTGGGGCATGTGGTGGTTATTTACTGAGCTTGCGATAGCCTAAAAAATATTGTGAACTAGTTACTTTTTGTTGTCGATTTTTAAAGATTGCATAGAAGCGGTCAGTAAGAGTCACCCTTGCCAAATTTTCACTCATAATATGCACTCACACATTTCCCCTCTTCACCTAGTCATTACCTTTGGTCCCTTCACCAAGTGGGGGGTGGATTTCATGGATTTCAACCCAGCCTCGGCTAGGGGGCACCAATACATTATCATGGTCGTGGACTATTTTACCAAGTGGGATGAGGCCATGCCTACAATTTAATCTGATGGTGATACTGCAACACACTTCATATTCAATCAAATCATAACTCAGTTTGGAATTCTAAAGGAGATTTTCACTAACCATGGCAGTCACTTTTAGAACAAGATGATGACAGAGATGGCATCAAAATGGGGTTCAAGCAAGATCATTCGTCATCATATTATCCCCAGGAAGATGGCCAAGTGGAGGCCGTGAATAAATACCTAAAAGAAATTTTTCAAAAAATGGTGAGGCAAAGTAAATCTAACTGACACATGATGCTATACCCTAATCTCTTCACATATCGAACCACAGTAAAGACTTTTTATGTTTTTTTACCATTCCAATTGGTTCACGGAGTGGAGTTGGTTCTCCCCATTGAATGTGATATTTCTTATCTTAAGTTATCAATTGATCTTCTACCTAACACGACCGATCTCGAAGAATGCCTTGTACACTTGGAGCAACTTGATGAGCAGTGTTGAGATGTTTCCCTAGCCATCGAGGTGAATAAGAGACGTGTTAAGGTCCACTATGATAAATCTATTCATCCCCGACAGTACATTGAGGGTGAATTGATCCTTCCTTATGACCAAGATAAAGAACCATTGGGGGAAGGAAAATTCAATCCCATGTGGCATGATCCTTATATTGTGAGACATGTCTTCAAAAAAGGAGCCTATGAGTTAGAGGATTATGAAAGGAATGCGTTGAAAGAGCCCAGAAATGGGCTCTATCTCAAAAAGTATTATGCTTGATCCCTCCAGCTCGAGCATGATCTTTGTATATTAGTGTACTTTATTGTATATATTTTTACCCACTTTATATAGTTTTCACCCTATATTTTCAATTTTTGAAAACATATGGACTAATTGTGTAGTGTAAGACCTGGTTTGAAGCAGTTTTTTTCAGGTTATGATGGATTTTCAACATTCCTTAGCCCATTTGTGCTTCTGGCATGTATATATCGTCACTAGAATATAGGATAGGTTTTAACCTCACTTTGCATTTTTGCATCGTCCTATGACCACAATTCATATACCCTAGGTACAAACCCATTTTTAATGACACAAAACCTCCTCGTTATTTCTAGAAGTATCATTATTAAGTGGTAGAGACTTAAAAAACATGGGTGCCCTAGTTAAAACCATTTTTTTTTTCCATTTGGTGCCCATGCAAAAGTTACTCCATAGGTCTAGGAGTCCTTATAGTCTCGCTATGACATTGCATTGAAACCTCATATTTCTCCTCAATCTATTATTCTAGCTATTACCCATGGGACTCCCACAAATGTTGAGTTGTAATTGCATTTCATTATCCTTCTTGCATTGTTGAGCCTAATTCCATCTCCCGCTTCCTCATTATAATCCCATTTCCCCAACATTTCTAGGCATTCACCAAGTAGTGTCTTTCATATATCCTTTGCAACTTGACACCCCTTACCCAAAGTGTTAGAAAAATAGGATCACGGAGAAATAAAATAAAACAAATGTGGAAATAAAACACAAAATATACATAATACAATAGATACATAGATATACATGGTTCACCTAGTGTGGGCTACATCCACCAAAGAAATTTCCAAGTCCTTCCTTTTTATTATCCATCAAAATGAATGGATACGACCTACAACACATCCGTTGTAACTTCCTCTTCATTCTCTCACAGTCTCCTCTCTCAGAATACAATATTAAACATAACATACAATTGAATTACAATTCCCTCATAAAAGAGGGTTTCCTTCTAGGGGAAAAAACCCTAACACAACTTCTACCATCAGATCTATGACCTTATAATGAATGGTTCAGATTGACTACGAAATTACAATATTTTACAAGGAACATTTTCCCAAAAATTTACTTCGGGGGTGTTGCCCCCGAATCCCCCACCGGGGGTGGGGACTCCAAATATTATCGTCCCCCCCCCACCCGGACTCCCCTGGCGACATATGTGGGGGGAAATCCCACCCACACCCCCCATCAGGAAATGGGGTCCAAACGCAGATGAAAACAATACCTTTGAATCAATAAGATAATCAGGCTCCACAACCAACACCAAGAGGAAACATCCCCCCAAGTTTCCATATCCTGCACACATTCATGTACATTGAGCATAGGTATGTTCCATTGCATGGAACTAGTTTTCTTGTTTGTGACACTCGTTTCCTCTCTTGTATCATAACATTATTTTACCTCTTTTTCAAGATTTAATAATATGAAAAAGACAAAAGAAATTGAAAAACAAAAAAAGAAGGGTGGAAAAAGAGTATTATCTTCTATCGGCAATAGTCATGTCGCCTTTGAACAGAGCACAATTTTTTTAGTCTATTCATCAAAGGTTTAGGTTTAGTATGGCCCTAGGAAGTTGAAATCGTTATTGAGAGCTTACTCCTCCGACAGTTAATCTTCCAGTCCCTATGGAGAGTTTGTCGATTCCTCCCACGTCAAAATATTTCATCAATGTTCAGTGTAGAGTCTATGTTGCCTGAGTTATCCATTTGTCTCATTCTCTTTTTCAAAGGAAGTATAAGTCGGTGTCGGCCATTCCTCAGAATTCTTGATTTTGCATGTCGACCATCCCTTGATAAGTTCATCTCAGAATAACTTGAAGTTGTTTTCCTACCTTGTACCCTGAGCCTGCTTTCATCATTGGTAGATGACCTTAAACCCAACAAATAACATCTCTTCATTGGTCGTTGAATAGGTGGTTTCCCTTTTGTTTAACGACAAGAAATATATTCACACATTGGGATTCAGGTAATGTCTTGGATTCCATTAGACCCTATTGGTGGTTTCCTCTGCTCTGTCGACAATTTTCATTAATGATTGTTATTCAGAAGGCCTCTTCTGTGTACTACTTGCATCTGGTGCACGCGAGAGATGCACATGGTCATTTGTTCATGCATATCCTATTTGTCTAAGTTATTCCTAATCATCAAGTGTTTCCTTGTACCTCACACTAGATGATGGGGGATACCCTAATGCCTCCTTTCATTGGATCTCATTCCATCAACTCCATATCATCTATTCTAGAATCGAGATCTAGAGTCATAAGAGTACCTAGAGGCTTGTGATCATCAGTGGTAGGTTCTCTCGTCATTGACAGTTGGGAATACATTAAAGTCTCTTGTTAAATGAATTCTTCAAGTGTTTGACCTCAGCACCTTTATTCACACTTGTTGAATGTACTCGGTGCCTTGACACCTACTTTCATCATCGACGAGTTGTCTCACGTTTATTAATGGTATACCTCAATGATCGGTAATCAAACCAAATCTTGTTGTGTTCGACTCCAACTACTTTATTCACATGATGCGAACTTGCACCGTCGACGGTTAGTGTAGAAGACCTCAAACTAATAGTAGCAACACCTCATACCTGTAACTGTCTTTCATCACACTAGTTCTATATGACTTCAGTTATCATGGAAGATCAAATTGTACTTCATTTTATCTAGATATCATCAATTAATTTTGAGACTAGACTCCATGTTGGTTGGTTTGGGTTGACCCGGGTTCTAACTACATGATTACCAACTTCGCTTCTGCCATCGACCCTTCTGGATACCAGAAGGAAACACATCGCACAAAGTGCACTACGTGATCTCACCCGAGATGGCTTCAATGGGTGGACACAGGACTCAAATGTTTGCAACCATGGGATGGGATGTGTACCTCTCTCAATGGAATTAAATCTACTCAACTCCTAGCCCTCAAATTCCCATTTATTATATTGATCCTAACTTTTACTAGTGACATGGCATATAACAAATGACACAGATTCATTCAGTGTTGCGCAATATTATTCCATCTATTATTTAACATATTTATCAGATAACTCATTAACTCAAATAGAACTGTAAGCAATGAAAAAATTCATACACATGACATAGATATATCGTGGTTCACCCCCTCCTGGGATACGTCCACAAATATTTGTCACTTAGGCTCTTTATTCATATTCGTGCAAAATCTAGTGTTGCGCACTATACAATTCTTCCTCCATTACAATCGATCTCCATAGATCATGATAGTCTTCACAAGACTTAGAAAATCTAACCAGTCTCTCAACAAATCCTCCTAACCAACTGTTAGGTGATTTATATGTACTAAAAAAGACACTAAACTACCCTCAATTAAATTGTCAACCTGGGGTAAGTAAACTTAGAGTTGTAGAAAAATATATGCCAAAGGTAAAAGGTTGGTAGGAGTATAGTCTAACTAAGGAAAGCATCTATCTAAGGCTAATATACTCAAGCAAACCTATCTAATGAGAAAACCCTACTAAGCAAAATGAAACTAGGTAACCTAAGTACTTTTGGGCCAAGGATCGATGGATGGTTCCTAAGAAAGCAAGTAAAACCCTATGTAAAGTAAACTAGTTCAACAATAAGCAAAAGCAAACCACTAAGCATAATAAGCAAATGACAAAATCAAACTTCTTTAACTTTCCAACCTACATCCAATGAGCAACTACCCTATGAAAGAAAATAAATAAGCAAGTAAGCAAAAGCACCTATCTAACCTATTAAAGCAAATAGACAAGTAAGCAAAGACACCTAACTAAACTACTAAAGCAAAAGACAAGTAAGCAAAGGCAACTAACTAACCTATGAAAGCAAAAGACAAGTAAGCAAAGGCAACTAACTACTGCAAGCGAAAATTCTCATTGAACAACTGTCTAGCCTAAGAGGCAAGTGAAATAAATGCCTAATGCAAAACTATTTCTAATGCTTGAAAGGAAATCTAAATGCTCAATGCAATGCATGAAAATAAATCTATTCTATTGAAAGCAATAAAGGAAACTATCTCTTCTATGAAAACAAGAAATTGTTTTCTAATCTATGAAATTCAAATGCATTCTATACTAATATAAGAAAACTTATGCTATACTAAATTCAATCATTAACTACAACTTGAAATTGCAATCTAAGTCTAAGAAAGAAATTGCATAACATAAACTAAACTAGCTCTATCTTAATAATTCAAATTGCAAAAAGGAAAAATACTCATAAATAGAATTTAAAGACTATTTCAGCATATGAAAAGAAAGAAAATAAGCAACTAAATGACGAATTAAACAAATAAAACTAAATGGCAACTAGATCAACAAACTAGAATTGAAAACTATAGACTAATGACTATCCATCCACCGAAACCTCGTTAAAGAAAACATAAACTCAAATTTCTGTTCTATTCTATCTCAAACTCTATTTTAAACTAGATTCTACAGTCATAAATCAAAGCATAATCTAACATATAAATGCATGTGGGGTTAGTGTATGAGTTTGCCAACTCATTCATAATTATAAAATCAATGCATATTAACAAAAAGCCTCCATACTAACCTGCAAAAGAGAATTAAAACAGTTAAACTACAACAACAAATTAAAGAAATGAAGGAACAGTTCATGTACAGGAAATAAAGATACATCTAAGCTATGAAATGCATAAATAACACAAAGAACAGTTACCAGACTGTTGGTGGGCCCCACAGCAATTCGTGGTCACCTCTCAAACACACACCAAGAGCTCAGAAAAATGATTTCACCATTAAAACTTGAAAAACACAGTCTTATACAATTCTAGCAATTGAAAAATGCAAAAACAAAAGAAAACATTTTTATCTCTATCCTCTACTTTGTCTACTGCTCCTTAGCTATTGTATGACCACCACGGTGGTATTTATAAGATTTATAGACCAAGTGGTCGACCACAGGAGGTTCGAACCACTTCTAAAGTTGGTAAATTTCATTAATGGTGCCCTAACTACCGAAACTGAGTGAGCTAATAATCACCTTCTTTGGACAACTGAAATCAAGTTGTCTTAAGCTTAGTAGCTGGAGGGGGTGATCATGAAGAAAACCCATGTGCCCAATTTTTCCATCACTGGCCACCAATGCCATAACCACCAACTCGCCTTGCGTTTTTGTCCAATACTGGGTGCCGGAACAAGTGTCGGATCGAGTGTTGGAACTAGAAACATGGTGCGTTTTGCCCTGTAATAGAAGAAAAACACGAATTAACTCTTGGAAATCATAGAACATGATGAATTGTGCTTGATTTAATCATTAAACATGAATTACACGTACCTTATGCAGATCATACCATTTTATCATCAAATTCTCCAAAAAGATCCTTCAAAAAGATGAAAAACACATCTATACATATGGAAAAAGTGTATAATAATCGTCATGAAAATGATCATATCTCAGGCCCAACATTACCCCCACACCTAAGATTTTGCAGGTCCCACTGCAAACAAAAAATAAATTGCCCTTTATGACTAAACTTGTGAAGGAGGGGGTGGATTAGCTTTAGAAGCTTCTCCCTCTTGCCCGGGGGATTTTTGACTTAGGATTTTTGTGATGTTTCAATTGCATCTAGAGACTACTATTGGTGACAGTTAATATCATCAACCTAACGCTGTAGAGAATTCATCTTGGCTTGTAGGACAACACTATCATCGCATAAATGACAACTCAATGTTTCATGCTCTCTAAGTTTGAACTGAAGGGTTTGGAGTTTTTGGAGGCTACTGATGACATGTGAGGAAGCCTTGCAATGTATATTATACCATTTATCCTTTAAACCATGCAAAACAACAATTTTACCTCTGCAAAATTAGTTCCAAAAGTGACTTCCCATAAACACAACAATTCTGGCCTGGCGAATTTCTGAAAAATAGGTATCAAAGTGACACCTGTAACTACAATAAAGTAAAACCTGTGTAAAAATGGAGAGAGGTTTTTGTTTTCGAATATGTTCTTGACAAAAATCTCTTTTGGTTTTCAAAAATTCACTTTCAGTTGTTAGGAAACCATCAAAAGAAAACATGTATAAAACAGGAAAAACAGAGTATTTTATTTCCTGAAAACCTAGGCCTCTAAGAGAATTGAATATATACAAAACCATAATGTATATTTATAAAATGAGAGAGGTTATTGTTCTTAAATATGTACTTGGTAAAAAAAAATCTTGGTTTTCAAAACGTCACTTCCATTTGTTAGGAAAAAACGAAACGAAAATATGACTAAAACAGGAAAAACAGAGTGTTTTATTTTCTGAAAGTATAGGCCTCTAAGATGATAGAATATATCGTAAACCATAAAGTATATTAAAAAACTGAGAGAGGTTATTGTATTTTGGTATGTTATGAACAAAAAATCTTCCATTTTTCAAAATTATGTTCCCATTTGTTCATAATCCCAGCGTGAAGTTGGTTACTCAAAACTTGCAGAAGCGCAATGTGCTCTTAGCAGAAATGCAGTGTGGTCTTTGATAGGAATTTTGGAGGCCTTCCCAGAGGAATTTTGGTCTGAAAGTGGAATGGGTGGAAATTTTATGATGTCGGCTACACAATGGAACCAACAAGAACTTCAAATTCCTTCCCCAAACCTATGAAACATGGACTTGAAGTCAAACTATCCAAATGTGCAGAAAACCCTCCTATAGCGACTGTATTTGCAAAATTTCTCTGAAATGATAAAACTTGTGCATAAACTGAAGGAGGTTTTTGTTTCTTGGTATATTATTGACAAAAACCTCTTTCACTTTTGTCAAATTCATCTTCCTTAATTCAGAAACAAATTTTGAAGTAGAACTTTGACGAAGACAATTATCTGAAAGTTTATGACAAGGAATGATGATATGACCACGATGAAGATTTATGACCTTGGATGAGTGGAGGGAGTAGTATTGACACCTAGAAACACCAATGACAATTTTACAACCAAGATATGTCAAATTGTATTTGAGAATTTTATTTTGAAAACATAACAATTTGACCTAATAATCCTATCAATCACATGAAAGAGTAAATTTGATCACTGGTGACTGACAGAACTAACAAATACTAACAAAAGGCTTGGTTTGTACTGGTAGGCATGGTGAACAGGAGAATTGTTATTGTCTGTCATTAATATGTAACAATTCAAACAATTGAACCTCTTTTCATAAGCTTGGAATACATATGACAGTAAGTATTTAGCAGTTGTAATCGTTCTGTATTTGTCACAAAGAGTAGTTAAGTATAAGCAGTCTTCTATAGAATAAACATAAAAATGCACAGGAGATTATAAAACACACAATGATGTCAGCAGTATATAATTTAGAATACCAATACAAACAAATGTTGATATAATATCCCAAGACTTTGTAAAAAGACAGTAGGACAGAATTTTGACAGAAAACCTACTTCCTCTTCTCATGGGTTTTCTATACAAATAGGAAATGCTTAGCATTTTTAGCTCAGGAAAACTCCCCCCAGACCGAAGATATGGAACGTCCTCATGCCATGAATTAGCAATAGGCTTCTTTGCCCGATGAGGCTGCAGGGGTATCAACAAGTTTCTCTGATAAAGGAATAGCTTGAGCATGAGGGTTTGGGTGGAGTAACAATCCCTAGATCAAGAGTCTTCTTGCTAGTCTTGATTGTAAGATGAGGGTTTGCAAATTGGTAAATGAACTCATCCCATATTTTCTCCTGTTTTTCCAACTCGGCTAAGACAAGAAGTTTGATAAGGCCATGGTGAAATAGGTTGTTATGGGGATTGGTTACATGTTTCCTCACTTGGGAATACATCTTCTCAAGACTCTTAAAGAAGTAAAAGGGAAAGTTGAAATGGCTTATTGAACTGAAAGTGAGCTAATAATCAAAATTGACAGGATTTAAAGACGGAATGTCTACCTTCACATGTAATCAAGCTGGTGATGACTATGAAAGGGTTGATTAGCTCCTCTTTTATCCACTCCTTGGAGTATCCCTTAGCTCCAGAGATGTTCGGAAATGTGGTTTTGAAAACCCTGTTATAGCTTTCTCTTGGAAACTAGTGGTGGTTAAATCAACAGTCTCCAACTCTTGGGAGCTTTATGGTTGAGACAATTGATTCCTCAGAGGCCACGAATGCAGTGAATAGGAGTTGAGGCAAGCTAAGAGTGTTCCATTGTTGTTGATTTTTCCACCATGCTCACTCAATCCACTTGCATAGAACATGTAATGTCAAAACCTACAATTGACAGGTTATAGCAAGCATAAAACATGTATTGTCAAACCTACAATATGCATCATGTAATGGAAGATAAACCGATAAAGAGTGGTCTGTTAAGTGTGTGTTCAGTAGTTTATATCACACATGAGTTAATCATTTCAAAAATAACATGACTATCAATGTAATAACCTGTATCATGGTAATAATACAAAAATTCTTGCAAAGACTTATTTCTCTAGGAAATAATCATTTGTTAGCTCACAAACCCCTCCCCCACACCTAAGTATTGTGACACCTCACAATCAAAAGTATAGTAAACCAGTCAGTATCCCCCAATAGCCGAAGATTTATAGTTTTTCAAGTGTAGAAATAAATTTCACAAATTGTTCTGACGAGACAGTTAGGAGATGGCCCCACCTATAGGATAAGAGATCCTATATATAGATAAGAAGAGGTACGAAAGAGAGTTTCAAGATAGTCTTAGAGCTATTTCCCAATGGAAATTTTATGGAGTTAATTAAGCTTAGCTTAACCACACATACTTCATGTCAGCTTTGTCTACAAGTAATGTCGACATCCTACTTGTTTTGGCATCAGAAGGTGTTGAAGAAGAGAATAGTAGTGTGGCTTGATGACCTCTTGAAACCAAATTTCAATGTAATCTTGATGTTCATCAATAGTAATTTCTATGCTCTCCTTCATCATGCTATGCAGATCCTCTTCTTCTTGATGATCGATTTCTAAAGTACATGAAGGATCTGCTGAGATGGATGTTGAGAACTCCTCAATCTTAGGTCTTAATGATTGCTCTCTATTGGATGTAGTCCATAATTTTTCATCTTCCTTCGCATTTTGGCAAGGAAAATCATTTTGTAGCTCATAGGACCTTGACTCTTCTAATATTTCCGGAGAGGTAGACAAGTTCTTGGCTGCTGCCAAAATATGTTCTTCTTGAAAAGAAGAAATC
>JASDQU010102291.1:156534-167098 GCA_032191745.1 Picea mariana
TATATATATATATATATATATATATATATATATATATATATATATATATATATTTGGTATTGACATATTTTATTTAAAGTGGACATCGAAATATATTTTTTAAGTGTCAACTCCATGTTAAGCATGGAAGGAATTACACACCTCCATCATATTGGAATTGTGAATTTTACTAATTGTTGTGAAAAGTTTTTTAAAAGAATTTGTCCAATGAAAAAAAAAAGGAAAAAATGTTTTTTTATGCAAAGTGAAATGTACATGCATTTTATAGTAGTGCTGAAATTTTATATTCAATTTGAACAATTTTACTTATTTAATTTTTTTTTAGAGATAGTCATGAAGAAGACACTCTCAACATTGATGTGAAGTAAAATTGGTATCCCATAAATTTTAAGTGTTACAACACTAACTACCACAACATTTTTTCTTTATACAAATACTTATTAACCAACTTTTAAAATATAAATATAAATATTATATTTTAAATGTTTAATATTTTTTTGTTGACTTTCTTAATTCTTATTTAATATATATTAAGTAAGAATTTCTTTAAAAAAATTTATAAATAAAATATAAATAGATAGGAAAAAAATTCTTATGATTTTTTTTTAACTTAATAAGATACAAATCTATGTAAAAATAAATTAAATTACAATAAAAGATATTAAATTAAAATGTTATGATTTTTTTTAATAAACAAGGATGAATGTCAACACATAAATCAATGCATGTTAATCAAAATGCATACTATAGACTAGAGGTTCCAAAAACTATTGAAATATAACACACATGTTTTATAAATTACATGTTCTTATTTTGTAAGTGCATAACAAATGTGTAGTATAAAAAAAATTGTTTTTTTTTTCGAATTTAGTGGTGTTGGTTAGAGTAATGGTCATTGGCATATACAAATTTAAGTGGGATTGCTCAATGATATTGGTAATAAGAAGTGAGTTAATAAATAAATAAGTTTATTTTTTAAATAAGATAAAATTTGTTTTAATTAATTTAATTTTTTCAAATTGTAATGATTTAAGTTGTGTTAAAATGTATGAATATAAAATTTTATGGTTAAATTTTTTATTTAGATGAGATTATAAATTTAAAAAAAAATTATAGAATTGGAAATAAAATTTTCAAATAGAAGGAAGTGAATTTGTATACTTATTAATTTATTTTATAAAATAAATATTATTAAAAGTTAAAATAAAAAAATAATGCTGCAATGCAATTATGTAATGTTGATAAAATAAATATGATTAGAAAAGAATAATAAAGTGATTGTTCTCAAACCTTCCAAATTATCTATGCGGCTCTGTAACATTGTGACACTGTGTCCTGAAACCATTCTCATGCATTCCCCTTTGTGGCCCTCATGGCCTCCTCAAGAGGGGCTTCGGCTCTCCTCCCCCCATGTACTATTTTTTCTTTCACCTCCCTCGTTGTGGCCCTTCCCAAGCAATTGAAGCCTACTCAATCGTGATTAGTTAAAAAACTAGACAAAATTCATGTTTTTCTGGTTCAAGTTGGTTCAAGGTCACTTACTTTGAAGTTTGCGGAGAATGGATTATTAGGGAAATTTATGGGGATATGGCATTCACCCAGATATGTTGTTGTGTGGATTGATAATTACTAGAAACCCCATCTAAAAGGTAAGACCTCCTTCTTCTTATATGGTAGGGGTTTCTTTGTGTTTATGTTTGAGGAAAAGGAAGATAAAGATCGGATATTTAGGAGTGAGCCATACTTTATGGGTGCCCGGGGGATTTATCTCAATGTTGGACCCCTGATTTTAACCCGTAAAACAACATCCCCTCTGTGGTCCTTATCTGGGTTCGACTTCTCTTCTCCCCCCTCCATTGTTGGAACCATGAGACACTTTGTGCTATAGGAAAAAACCTTGGGAAATATATAAATCGAACATAGCCAAAATATGATCTTCAGGATTTTTCTCAAATATATATGGAAGTGGATTTGGAAAATGGTCTTTCAGAGGCTATCTCACTGACCTTAGATAGCTAGAAATACATACAGAAATTGGATTACGAGTAATTTCCTTCTAAATGCAAGATTTTCCATGAATATGGGCATTTTGCAAAGAGGTGTCTAAAATCTCCAGCTGATCCACCATTGGGAGAAGCTAATGAACAATGGAAAAAACCAAGAAGGAATAGGCAAGCCAAAAATAAATCTCCTCAAATTGAAAAATCTTCGGCCCATGAGGGAAATCCATCCACTCCAAAGACCTAGGAAGCACCAACCTCAGCCTTAGCAGGAAACCCCAACAATCATATCTGAACCAAGAACCAATACAAAACCCTCTCTGATATGGAGGATGACCAAGAGGAAAGAAACAAATTGGTTTCCCATGATCCCATGGAAAAAACAGGAGAACATTGAATCCCTCAATAAGTCCCTCAACAAATTCCTCAAATGGACCAAAAAGATGGAGAAATTTCTAAGAGCTCGAAGGAGGAATCAAATCCAGATTCCTTGAAGGTCCCACCTGTTTAAAATCTAGGCATGAGATCGAATAATCAAAGGAGAGAAACAAAAGATCAAACGAAGATTGAGCTGGGAAAACAAATCAGTTTGGATAGACATACAAAGAAAAAACCAAGACTTATAAGAAATCATAGTGGAACCAATCCCTCAAAAGGGGGAAACCCAAAACATTATTCTAAATAATAAAAATTGTTTCTTGGAACTGTAGATGGATGGGAAGTGGCAATAAAAGGTCATTGGTTAGAACATTAGTAAGACAGGAACCCCCCTCAGTTCCTTCTACTCAAGGAAATGAAAATGAAGGACATTGAGGTCCTTCAAGAAAGTAGATTCATATGGCAACAAGGTATAGGCTTAGCAATAAGCTCTCAGGGGGGCTTAGGAGGGCTATTTACCCTCTGGAGCTCTCAATTGTCTAATATAGAATACCGGAAAAGCACAACCAATTAGTTGTTAGTGACCTTGTCTCATCTCCCTTCAGTTAAGTTCTTTTCTATCTTTAATATTTATATTCCCTCTATGCATCATGAAAAATTTATGTGTTGGAAATCACTACTCAATGTTTAGGAGTGTAGCACTCTTTCCCCTCTCATTCTGGCAGGGGACTTCAATACCACTTTTCATGCTTCTAAGAAACAAGGAGGAAACATCGTCAAAGAATCTATGAAAGAGTACATGGAAGATCCAGTGCTAGGTATAGATCTACTAGATGAAAACCTTGTAAGTGGACATTTAACTTGGTCCAACAAGCATCAAGTACTTGGCCAAATTTTTGCTAGGCTCAACAAACCCCTCATTAGAGTGACCGTTTTGGAGAACTCTTTCATGGCCATGTCCTGAATTGTCCCCTGGACAGGTTGGATCATCGTCCTATATCCTTCAAGCTCTCCAATCCTGAACCCCTTAGCCCGATCCCCTTCAGATTTAACCCCGGATGGGATTCCAACCATTCCTTTTTGGACCTTGTGACTACCTCCTAGTGCTCTTGGATATAGGGTCCCCCGGTCTATATATGGGAAAAAAATTAAAAAAATACTGAAAGGGCCCTGCGAGATTGGGTGAGGATTAAAGAATCAAAAGAAAAATAAGTAGCACAAGAGCTTGAAGGGAAAATGGAGACTTGTATCTCAATGGAAATAGACCCTATATCACTTGCCCTCCTAGAGGAGGAACAACAAACTTTTATGGAGTACCAAAAAGTGCTCAGGGAAGAGCAAGAAAATTTGAAGTTAAAATCACGCAGTATTTGGCTTCAAGCGAGAGATAGAAACACTAAGTTCTTTCACCTCCAAACCAGAGCTAGGATTTGGAAAAGTTAAATTTATGTTATAGCTCTTTTTTCCACACTTTGTGCATCATTCTTTGGTGACCTATCCTTTCCCTCTACACACTCCATTTCCCCATATTGCTTAGTCAAAAGTAAGAAATTCAAAATTTTGTACATACACGCAAGCTACAATTATACAACATGCATATACGCAGGTTTCTCCATTACAACCCGCGTACATCGGTTTTTGTGCTCAAAATTAAAAATATTTCAGATTTTCCATGCCAATTCATGGGATCTATGATCCTTGGCATTTCATATGTTGGAAACGCTCTGATTCGACCCTTCAATTCCCTTTGAAGGCTATAAATTGAGCCATATACAAGCCTTGAAGGAGAAAAAAAGTTGAGAACAAGTACACTCTCGACATATTTTTCCTCATGTTACATCCTTGAGTCTACATCCCTTAATCCTTTAAGTTTGAACTCTCCTTATGTTCAGACCCCAAGGTCTCCCTATCCTGTGAAGGAGGAACCCAATTACTCCTAGAAATTGTGAGCTTTCCTTGTGGAGGATTGAAGTAGTGAAAGCCCAGGTGGAGGGACTTAGTTTCTCGGTTTCGACGAGTTGTTGATATATAAGGTTGTCACCTATGTACTTCTATTGATTATATTAATGGAAATACTCTTTTCTCATCAAATTATATGTAGCAAATGTTTATATTATTTTCCATGGGTAAATTTGCTATACACGTTGATGGATTATGGTAGTTTATATGTTGAAATTTCATACATTTTCCATATGCCTGTGTATCTTGAATGTTGAGGACAAGTTGTAGGTATCAAGCATTGGATTGTGAGCTCAACGATGGTCTCCTACAAACATCCGAAAAAGGTAGGCTTATAGCCTTTCTTTTGTTGTCATTTCCATTTATCTAGCATATTTGAGATTTGAGTTGATTTCTTGGTGTAATTCTGTCTGTTGTGGTCCTACCCCAAACCAAATATATTTATTCCTCATAACAAAATTGACGACTCTGCTGGGTATTCTCCTTTTTGGGGGTTAGTTGGTGATTTTTCTCTTTTATTGCTCTTTATTTGCCTAATTGTTTACGCCATCTATAGTTTAACAACTTGTACATTGTTGTATATCTGAGTTTATTGGCTTAATTTTTACCCATTCAGTGTTTTTCTTGGCATACATAGGTTTTCCCTGAACAATCGTGTACATACACGGGTTGTCTGTGTCTAGGGTGCGTACATATACTTATGTTCCCAAAACAATCGCGTACATCATTTTTTAATCCTTTTAGGTTCAGTTTGGTGTTTTTTGGGTGGGTTATGAGTGTTGTTGAGTCTTATTGGGTCTTTTTTCTGTCTGTTGAGTGCTTGCAAAGTGATAGGAAGTTATGTTATTATTATATTTTTTAAAACTTTTTTCTTGTTATTTTTCTCATTTTTAGTCCTTGCATTTAGGTCTGAGTAGTGCTTCTTGGTGTCCTACTTGGATTGTCTTCCTGTGCTTGTAGTAAGGTCTATTTGAGAGGTTATTAGTTCAATTTTTCATTTTCATTCCTTTATATTGAAAATACAAAAAAATCGGTTTTTGCATTTTCATTTTACTATATTGAAAATACAAAAAAATTGCATTTTCATTTTACTATATTGAAAATACAAAAAAATTGCATTTCATTTGAAGCATTTGCACTTTTGGCTAGATTTCATTAGTCTTGGAATTTTAGGAAAGATTGCATTGTCATTTAAATTGAAAGAGACTGCATCTTGTGCATGACATTAAGCACAAGACATTTAGCAGCATGCCATTTCTTTTGAAAAACAAGACTAGTACTTAGCATTATTTTTACATGTGCTTCTTTCATATGTTGATTCATAACACCATTAGTTTCACGACCATACCTATTGAGTAAACAGAAGACACTAAAATTAACTCTCAGTAATTAAAATTGATTAGAAAGATTTTATCTTTTAAGGTACACAAACAAGTTTAGGATTTATGGCCTTGGAATAGGATTTTGTGAGTAAACTTCTCCAAGGATACAAAACTCAACATAGGTGTTTGTCTAGGGAGTGGTGAAATCCATTGTATAATTGGTGTTCTTGGGAGACTCCACTAAAATCGGAGTTAACCACGAGGTTGCATGAAGTTGGTTGTAGATATAGCCCTCTAATACCTTCATAGCATCAAAGATATTTCTAGGGTTCTATTCGTATCTGGGGGTTCTTGGGATACCTTGGTGCTTCTTGAGCTTCAGGCTTAGCTACCCTACCCATATGGTGGCATTGACCTGTGACTTTTCACTCAAGCATTGGTTATACCGTGGTGACCTTAGTTTCCTATCCTAGGTATCCACACAGGTTACTTGTAGGGGTTATTCTGCAGGTACCCTGAGTCAGATAGGTATCAGAAAACACACAGACTTTATGGAGGATGTTCTCTTTGGAGGGGTTTGACTAATTTCACTGTGAAGCCCATGAGGGTCCTTATAAATTATTATGTTACCTTCTCTCTATTGTTTGAGAGTCTCAATCCACTCCTAGGAGAGGCATACCTTCTTTAGTTTGAGAGGCCCCTTTTCAACCACCCTCTCTCGTTTGTGTGCATTGGCCTCTAGTTTTATTTAGGAGTGTTCTCTTTGTATATTAGTTGGCCTTATTATTTTTCTTTGTTTCATGAGTTTTGAGTCATCGTGGAGCGAGAGCGGACTCCCCATCAGTCTCATCATCTCTCGAATCAATTACCACAATTTGTTCTGATATTGAAGTCACCTCCTAAAAAGAGTAAAATTAATAAACGTGGTACATACATCTATGTCGCTCAGGATCACAATAATCCCATCATGAGTATTGATTCAGATATGAGTGTGTTAATAAAACATTAAAATCCAACCTTTATTATGGTTAATGGAGTCCCCATGACTCCCTCATCATCGGTTACTTGGATTCCTGCGGCTCCCTTAGTTAGCATTACCCTGTCCATGAGCTCAGCTCAGTCCATGGGGATGAATCCTTATATATTTTCGAGTAGTATGACTTCATCATCATCAATATCCATTCCCCCTGTCACCTTTTTAATGGGGATACCTAGTTATAGTGTTGAGCCATTCCTCTGGCCCCTAAACCTTTTTCTTTTGGTATGTCGAATATGACTTCGAACATGTCATCCTCCATTTTGACATCTAATGTCAATACTAGTTTTGGGTTAGGGGGCATGTCACCTCCTTATAATCCTTTCCCGTTTGGTGGGGGTCATATCCCTTAGTCATTTCCTACGATAGGGGGTTGGAATCCTCCTTCCTCCGGACCCAATCCCATTTATAATTTTCAAGGATGGATTGGACAAATGGGAAGTGTTTCTACATCATATATCTCATTCACCTATCCTTCGTCCACAATGCATGTTCCCATGAATGATTTTCTTACGGAAAAATCTCCTCTAACCTCTAGTATGACATCAGGGTGGAATCAATTTTCTAATATGGGCAACCCCCTCCACCGAGTTCCTTCGTCAGGGGGAAATGTATATCCTCACATGGGTAATCCATATCATATTTCTTTTTCCTCACAAGCGGTCCCATTAGTGATGATGCTTTTAGATCCTTTCATGAATTAGTTAGGAGGGGGATATTATCATATCAGACAGGGCCATGGTGTCTACTAGAACCCTCCTCGGCCTGCGGTCTCTCAAAATAAGTCTTTCCTAGGAGAATGGTCTTAGACGTCGCAACCTAGGCTCCCTTTTCTGGCCATGCCAAATTTTCCAGATCTGTCGAGATTAATGAACGACCCCATGTGTCTGATCTGGCATGGCCCCCAGTTCTTGTCAAGATTCCCTTGGACATTTCGAAATTAGAGGGTAAGAGTGGCGAGGATCTAGCAGATCATGTTACTAATTTTCAATTATGGTGCTCATCATGTTACTAATGCACCCCTTCATGGGTTGCTACTAAATGGTACATCCAGTGACCAAGGGGCACATATCGAAATTTCCATGAGTTGGCCTTATTTTTTCTCAACCACTTTCAATTGTCAGTTAGTTACGACACCGGTACCGAGATTTTATCGAATTTTCGTCAAGACAAATCCACCAACATCTCCGATCACATTCAAGAGTGGCGTAGAAGAAAGTGATTGATTAAAGCTAACGTTCCTCCATAGCTTCTATTAGAGTGTTTCCTTAAGTCTCTATTGCCATATATTTTGAAGGATGTTTCTACATCTGGGGTAATGACTGAGGAAGAGGCCATATTTAAATCCTAGGAATTATATCTTATATATGATCAATCTGGGATACTCTATGAAATTATTTCTGAAGCACCACGATTGAGTAATGATCCAAGACAAAATCCTAGGCCCCATGCCGATGGCATTATAGGCTCAAAAAATTCCAAATCTGTAGAACAGGTGATGAATCAGATGAAAATTTTGTCTCTCAACTAGTCTATAGTGGGACAAGCTATGGTTTCATCTCCTCCCACCCAGTTGTCGACATTACATTTTGTGTAGTCGACGAACCCGAAGGGTAACCACTAGCCCGGAGGGAATAAGAGGAAAGGTAGAAATAATAATTGCAAGGGTGGGAATAATAACAACAATAACAAGGACAAGGACAATCAGAATAATGACAAGTTTGGTAACAATGCTGGCAAGGGAAAGAAGGAAAAGCGGAAGGTAAATTTTCCATATAAGTTGTGTAAATAGGATCACCTTACCCATTTATGCCTTAATATAGAGGAAGCCTTGAGGATTATAGCACAGTAGCCTACTGTGTTAACTATTTTTTTTCCACATAATCCAAATATGGCCTCAGGAACCTTGAACACCGGAAATGCGTTGGGTGGAGGTCAAAATCCCCCAGCACATGATGGTGTCCATAAATGCGTGAATATGGTATGATATGAGGTTAGTGTAGCCACTAGGACTCGTGATTATGGTCCTCTGCAACATACTTTGGGTACATATCCTCCCCCTACAGAAACACCTTTGCAGATCGATAATCTCGACCCTATGCCTTGCATTCCAAAAGGAGTTCTTAAGTGCTCTACTCATAATCCCAATGCTAGAGCCACCCATAATTACTCAATTTTCAAATATTTGGTCCAAATATCGTGTGCGATGTCAACTTGGAGGTACTCCAGACATGCCCAACACAAAGGAATTTCTTGTTATCTGCGTTGGGGCTCTTGAATCAAGTGGCTCGAAAGTTATCAAGTTCGATGTCACATATGTCCAACCTTGATTACCTTACCATGTGGATTTTAAATCCATGTGGAATGTATGGATATGACTATTAAGTGTATTGTAACCAATGAAGGTGCTTCGATGTCTGTGATGTCTCTATCTTGTTGGAAATCCATTGACTCTCCCCATCTTTCTCAATCTATGACTATGTTAACTACGTTTGATGGGTGTTTGTTTAAACCCCATAGTATCCTACCTTCTCTATAGGTCCAGTTACGTGGTAAAAATGTGGCAGTCGAGGTCGAGGTGGTTGATGCACCCCTTGACTACAATATTTTATTGGGGCGTAATTGGACTTATGCTATGAAAAGTATCGTGTCATCAGTGTTTCATTTTTTATGCTTTCCTCATGAAGGGAAGATTGTGATGATCGACCGATTATCTTTCTCGCACTCTAGTTCCTCTGCATCAGTGGGACCCTCAGTCCCCATTGTCTATAATTCTTAGAAGGAAACTGAGAATATTGGTGTCGGAATGTATCCTTCCTTGATGGAAACCTTTAATTTATCGGCGCCAATCTCGTATATTAATGTTGTTTTCGATGAATCCTCATCATCATTGAGACATGTCACATTTCGTACTTCATATTTTGATAACCCATGGAATCTACCTTCTCCGACTATGTCGTATGAAGTTCACTCACACATCAAAATGGAAATTGTGTTGTCTACATTCGAGATTTCATATCACTTTATCCAGGAAGCCACTGGAGACCCGGATCCTCCCTCTTCGCAGACGTAAGAGGTGGATCCTATCCTAGACCCCATATGGGCCATAAACTTGTCTAGTTCACATGATTTCTTGGATGATACTTTGCCTTAGGGTGAAGTGATATTAGAGGCTATGATTGTTTCTGAAAGGCCTTGGGAGGACCTTCACCACAGATCTTATTTTCTCCCAGAGCTTAAAAGGATCGAACGAGATGAGTTTAGGTCCTCCCTGAGAAAGATTGTTGGTCACCCCGTGGTTCCATTGGATAATAATGGCATATATGTTAAAGGGAACATGGCAAATATCTCTCCTACCATTGTGATCAACATCTCTCGAACCCCCGAAAAGGTTGAAAACATTTATATCGGTGCAAATTACTCGCCTGAAGAAATTCATATTTACATCGATCTTTTTAAGGAATTCTGAGATGTGTTTGCTTGGTCATATGATGAAATGTTAGGTATAGACCCTAATATTTTGAAACACGAAAACAAGACTTATCTAAATTATAATCCCATTCAACAACAACTTAGAGTTGGGAATCCTGGAAAGGTCCCCTCCATTAAGGCAAAGGTAGAGAAGCTACTAAATGTTGGCTTCATCTTCCTGGTTCCCTTAACTAAATGGGTATAGAATCCCATTCCTATGGATAAGAAGAAAGGAACCATCCATGTGTATGGATTTTAGGGATCTGAATAAAGAATGTCCTAAAGATAATTTCCCTATGCCATTTATTGAACATATTATTCATGAGTGTGTAGGGAGTGAAATATTTTCTTTTATGGATGTATTTTCAAGCTACAATCAGATCCAAATTAAACCCAAG
>JASDQU010102291.1:186241-198675 GCA_032191745.1 Picea mariana
ATGCATGCATTCCTAATTATAGGATGTCATTGCCTATATGAGTGAAGATCACTCACTCATTGATTAGATCATAATATACATTGATTCTCATTCTTCTTTGTGTATCTCTCTTCCTTTTCTTAATAAGCTTTGTTTGTGTATGATTTAGCTAGGTCTCCTGTGCAGGTTTCCATGAAACATTGACAGTCCCCTCCTCCTTGTCCATCTGATTTGTCTCCTCCTCCTCCCAGTGAGCCAGATCCATTTTATTCAGAGGCGTTGTCCTCCTCATCAGTCTCTATATCCTGGACTTCTTCCTGCTTCTTTCTCTTCTTCGTCCCACTGGAATGTCTGACATGCTCAACTTGGGTGACCATGGGGATTCCTATGGTGTCAGTGTCAGAGAGGTCTTCATCAGTGATGGGTACAAGGAATTTATTTGACCATTCCTTTGTAATATCCTCCATGTCTTCATCTGTTAGCTTGTAGTACGACTGTAACTCTTCCTTGTTCTCGTCTCTGCACATAGTGATATAGATGAAATGCGGATCTACGCGGAACTTTGTTATTGGTCTGTATTGGTTCAGGGTACACAGTGTCATGCGTATAAATGACTTGATGGAAACCTTCAATTGCTGAAATTATGCATGAAACACGTCGTTGGACTGCCACTGCTTCTTCATGTCGTTGGTGTACCACAAGGTAGAAAAACTAGCAACCAACGACTCTGATGGTTCGATCTCCAGAAAGGTGGCTCCTTCAGGGATTTACCAAGCAACAAATGCGATCAAAACGATCAGCCAACTGAAGTGGAATTCATATCCCAAATCTTTGGATTCATGACAATCTTTCTCTAGTTCATTGACGAGGTAACTCGCCCAGTTCATCTGCATGCCCTCCACACATTTTCTTGCGAGGTCCACCACAAAATCGGTGACCTGTGTGGGGTGGTTCTTCCTTATGATATTTCCAGCTATGAGTTGGAAAGAGAGGCACACTATACCATACTATATAGAGGCTACCTTGTAACCTCAATTTCATTTTTCGACTTTGCCATAAGATTCCTTGACGCGTTGTGCCAAGGAGTGGTTTGAGGCCTTCCCTGGATAAAAATGTTGAGGGTCAGGTCCCTTCATGCTTAAGACTGTAATATGGTGGATCAGTTTCGGATCCACAGTAATCCTCTGGTCGAGCCATAGGTATCCGCCATGACAACACAACAAGAGGAGTTTAACGCAAGCGTTAACCTCTCGGTGACGACCAAAATGGAGAATATTCATTACATTCAACACATTGGACTGCGCCAGCCCCTTAATCCATGGATAGGAGATGAGTCGAGGCTTCTTCCTAGTTGACTTCGTCAAGTAGTGGTGGGACCCTAGCATAGCATAGTTCTTCCTATCACCTAGATTGAGGTTGTTGTTCTTCAGCAGTGGGATCTGTCCTAACTGAATCTTGACTACGGGTATTTCCTTTGGAATGTATGCAGTGAATAGAGTGTACTCATAATCTCGTGGGATTCTATTGCAGTTAACGACGCCAAACAAAGGTGGAATATACTCGGGTAGGATCGACGGGATCTGCTTTTCATTAGCCAAATCGTCGTGATGCTTACTTCATTGCTCAGTTGTGGGGTTGACACGGCCATAACGACGCCCAGTCGAAGGGAAAGCCTGAAGTCCCCTTGTCGACGACGCCTGGACACCTTTAGATAACGGTCTGTCAAACATTATCTTCTTGAGGACCTCCTCGATAGACTTCTCTAATTCACTAAGTTTGCCCGACATTCTCACTTTTAAACAGACAGGTCGGGGTAGACGAGCGGACATGAGGTGTAGACGAACGAGTGGCAAGTTCTAGATTTAGATAACACAACTCAATACTTAGAAAATTCTCTGTTAGCTTAGTTAATCACGGGTAGCAAAAATTGGTCCTAACGCAACGACCAACAAGTTAAATAAGCGAGGCCTCGTAACATATTCTTCCAATGGCCAAGAATGCTTCCATCAATGTGAATTTGTCCATTATGGTGTGGTCTCAATGTCCAAAAGTGGTCCATCATCCCATAAATGAATTTTATAACCGTTCTGGAGCATCACTCTAACGGTCATATAGCTTCGATAGGGCGAAGTCCAATTCTGCGTGGTCCTGTTGTTCCAGCGAGGCTCAAATCCTGTGAACCTGCCTCTTGCAAGGTTCCAGTCTATGAAGTCTTCCATTTGGTCTCTATAGCTTCTTGCAACTTTTCCAACTTAGCTTTATTTTTATTGAGCTTCCTTTCCTTCTTTCCTATGATCTGAGTCTCTCTAACTGTTTCAGGAATCCTCTTTCCATTCTTATTCTTATCTTCCCCTAGCGTAGTGACTTTGCACTGTTGATGTGCCCTCAAAGGTTCTGAAGTTAATATCCCTTTTCTTAACACTTCCTGAGTGGACATACTTCTTTCTTGAATGTATAGGTCCTTCAAATATTTTTTCATTCTTTCAACCTTGACAACTAATTCTCTTGCAACAAAACCATTTGTTGGCACAGGGGCAGACCCAAGTTTCAACGCTTCAACAATGCACCAAAAACACCCTAACTACCATCCCTTTTAGAAACACCTGCGGAGCAGGTGAAGTCTCACTCGAGGTAGAAGCAGGGGGGATTACATGATGCAGGTGTTTGTAACCAAGCTGGGACACATATATGTGATAATAACACTTCGCATAGTATTCTATTTAACACTTAGAAGATGAAATTCATTAGTTCTCTAATATTAGTAACATCGTAGAACATACCCAAAGACAGATTGGTGCAATAATAATAAATATTAAGCACCTCAATCACTTAGCACATAGCACTGAGTTAGATCTAACATTCATTTATCTTTAACATAAGTAAAGTAAGTAGATTCATAACATAAACAACACAACACAAAGCAAACCAAAGACACAAGATATATGTGTCTCACCCCACTGTGGAGCTACGTCCACCAACTTCTTTGTCTTGTTTATTATTCATCAATCTTTTACATTTTGTTACTACTGTGCACCAAGCCACAAAGTCGAGCTTCACATAGGACAAGAGATCTGTGCACTGAGCACCAGATAATCCTTCCAAACTAGGTCAAGGCACATAGCCAACTCTTTATCAAGAAAAAATCCTTAACACATAGACATTCCCTTGCACAAAGCTACTCAAGTCACTTGCACTTAGCTTTGAAGGCTTATGACTCTTGGCTACCCTTCTATAATACTTTCTTACTTATTTATACTTTTACAATCTCTTACAATAAGGCCTAATCATGGGTAAACCCCATGGGATGACATCCCATAACCCATTACAAAAACCCTAGAAAACCTCTTACTAGGTCCACATAGCCCACAAAATTAGTGAGATTCGTGATCTCAGCTCTGCCTGGGCGTTCCTTCCTCGAACAATGTGTTGAAGTCCAAAAAGTGGTCGAAACCTGACCAAGGTTTCCTCAAAACTTGGTCGAGGGCCAATAGAGCATTTGGAAAGTGGAAAAGCATCGAATTGGAAAATGGTTAGATTGAGGACCAATCGAGATTGAGCAGTTGGAAAGTGGACATACCTAATCCGCTTAGGATTAGAGCTTTTGTAAGGGCTTTGTCCCATTTTTGGTATAAGTAGAATGTATTAGGACTGTGAAAGGGGTTGTTGTTGAGGTTAGCTCGGATGTCCTTTAGTTGGTGTTGGGCCTGAGATATGATCATTTTCATGACGGTTATTATACACTTTTTCCATATGTATATATGTGCTTTTCATCTTTTTGAAGGATCTTTTTGGAGAATTTGATGATAAAATGGTATGATCGACATAAGGTATGTGTAATTCATGTTTAATGATTAAATCAAGTGTAATTCATCATGTTCTATGATTTCCAAGAGTTAATTCATGTTTTTCTGCTGTTACAGGGAAAAACACACCATGTTTCTAGTTCTGGCACTTGATCCGGCACTCGATCCATCACTCGTTCCAGCACCCAGTATTGCACAAAAACGACGAGTTGGCGGTTATGGCATTGGAGGACAGTGATGGACAAATCAGGCACATGGGTTTTCTTCATGATCGCCCCCTCCATCTACTAAGATCAAGACAACTCGATTTCATTTGTCCAAATAAGGCGACTATTGGCTCACTCAGTTTCGGCAGTTAGGGCACCATTAATGAAATTTACCAATTTTAGAAGTGGTTCGAACCTCCTGTGGTCGACCACTTGGTCTATAAATCTTATAAATACCATCGTGGTGGTCATACAATAGCTAAGGAGTAGTAGACAAAGTAGAGGATAGAGATAAAAACGTTTTCTTTTGTTTTTTCATTTTTCAATTGCCAGAATTGTATAAGACTGCGTTTTTCAAGTTTTAATGGTGAAATCATTTTGCTAAGCTCGTGGTGTGCATTTGAGAGGTGACCACGACTTGATGGGGGGCCCACCAACAGTCTGGTAACTGTTCTCTGTGTTGTTTATGCATTTCATAGCTTAGATGTCTCTTTATTTCCTGTACATGAACTGTTCCTTCATTTCTTTAATTTGTTGTTGTAGTTTAACTGTTTTAATTCTCTTTTGCAGGTTAGTATGGAGGCTTTTTGTTAATATGCATTGATTTTATAATTAGGAACGAGTTTGCAAACTCATACACTAACCCACATGCATTTATGTGTTAGTTTATGCTTTGATTTATGATTGTAGAATCTAGTTTAAAACAGAGTTTGAGATAGAATAGAACATAAATTTGAGTTTATGTTTTCTTTAACGAGGTTTCGATGGATGGATAGTCATTATTCTTTAGCTTTCAATTCTAGTTTGCTAATCTAGTTGCCATTTAGTTTTATTTGTTTAATTCGTCATTTAGTTGCTTATTTTCTTTCTTGTCATATGCTGAAATAGTCTTTAAATTTTGTTTATGAGTATTTTTCCTTTTTGCAATTTGAATTATTAAGATAGAGCTAGTTTAGTTTATGTTATGCAATTTCTTTCTTAGACTTAGATTGCAATTTCAAGTTGTAGTTAATGATTGAATTTAGTATAGCATAAGTTTGTTTGTATTAGTATAGAATGCATTTGAATTTCATAGATTAGAAAACAATTTATTGTTTTCATAGAAGAGATAGTTTCCTTTATTGCTTTCAATAGAATAGATTTCCTTTCATGCATTACATTGAGCATTTAGATTTCCTTTCAGGCATTAGAAATAGTTTTGCATTAGGCATTTAGTTCACTTGCCTCTTAGGCTAGGTAGTTGTTCAATGAGAAGTTTCGCTTGCAGTAGTTAGTTGCCTTTGCTTACTTGTCATTTGCTTTCGTAGGTTAGTTAGTTGCCTTTGCTTACTTGTCTTTTTCTTTAGTAGGTTAGTTAGGTGTCTTTGCTTACTTGTCTATTTGCTTTAATAGGTTAGATAGGTGTTTTTTCTTACTTGCTTATTTATTTGCTTTCATAGGGTAGTTTCTCTTTGGATGTAGGTTGGCAAGTTAAAGAAGTTTGCTTTTTTCATTTGCTTATTATGCTTAGTGGTTTTCTTTTGCTTACTATTGAACTTGTTTGCTTTACATAGGGTTTTACTTTCTTTCTTAGGAACCATCCATTGATCCTTGGCCCAAAAGTACTTAGGTTACCCAGTTTCATTTTGCTTAGTAGGGTTTGCTCATTAGATAGGTTTTCTTGAGTAGATTAGACTAAGATAGTTGCTTTCCTTAGTTAGAGATACTCCAACCAACCTTTTACCTTTGGCATATATTTTGCTACAACTCCAAGTTTACTTAGCTCGGGTTGACAATTTAATTGAGGGTAGTTTAGTGTCTTTTTTAGTACATATAAATCACCTAACATTTTGGCGTCGTTGCTGGGGAGTTGTCTCAAGGTAAGAAGTAGTTAGGAAATAGATCATCCTTAGACCTTAGCATTAGCTTGGTGGCGGGGGAACTTTAAGACGAGAGGTAAGAACCTGCGCATCTTCTATAGTAGGTTCCCCCAAACCCAATGGTAGTTTTTGTTTTTGTTTTTGTTTTCTTTCATGAATAGGCCTAGAAACCAAATGGTATCTTTTTCTTTTGTTTTTGATTTTTTTTTATGAATAGGCCTAGAGACCCACAAGGTAGATACACTAAATCTAAATCAGACCTTTTAGACAAGGTTCCTTATAATCTCTTTGGGGGAAGGAACATTCCACTCTTAAGCTCCGCAGAACAATACCAAAAAATGGGAGCTAGCTCAACCCAAAGAGCTAAAGCAGTCTCTAAAAGAGACTAAAACAGGGAGCACTGTAGAACAAAAAATTGAAGCAGTAGTAGTATTGGGATAGGAGGCAAGACCACTCGAGCCTTCCATAGAACCAAAAAAGACAACCTTTGCTTTTACACCACCATCAAGAGATCCTAACTTTTTGGAAATCATATTTGTGTGAACCAAGTTTTACCAAATGGAAAGATGAACTCAGAAGCAACCATTAGCTTGAGGGAACTTTCTCAAAATCCTAGCAGCAGCTGGGATTTCTTCTTTTCAAGAAGAACATATTTTGGCAGTAGCCAAGAACTTGTCTACCTCTCCGGAAATATTAGAAGAGTCAAGGTCCTATGAGCTACAAAATGATTTTCCTTGCCAAAATGCGGAGGAAGATGAAAAATTATGGACTACATCCAATAGAAATAAATCATTAAGACCTAAGATTGAGAAGTTCTCAACATCCATCTCAGCAAATCCTTCATGTACTTCAGAAATCAATCATCGAGAAGAAGAGGATCTGCATAGCATGATGAAGGAGAGCATAGAAATTACTGTTGATGAACATCAAGATTACATTGAAATTTGGTTTCAATAGGTCATCAAGCCACAATACTATTGTCTTCTTCAACACCTTCTGATGCCAAAACAAGTAGGTTGCTTGGTTCTTCATATCCAGGTAATCATTGCGGTAAATTTTTCATATATGGATATGAGTATGTTTCTTATCTTTCTCCGCACATGGTTACATTGGAAGAGTTCTTACACTTGAATAAATATTTTCCCTTTCTTTTTAGGTAGGGTAGGATAGTAAATAAAAGCTGCATATTGTTAGTTTAGCTTAGAAGTCTAATGCAGCCTCATTTTACATTTTCTTTTAATAAAACAACTATGAGATACATGTTTCTATGACTTGATCTCATTGATCTCCTTAGTTTATTATATTTTAGAGTGTGGATTTTGCAAATAGTTTTAGAGATCTTTGTAGGTATTTATATCACCAAGGGTAGACAATTCCAAGGAAATAGAAAAGAAGGATTTTCTTCAAAAACATTGTTACACTTGGACCTTGTTGTCTGCTAAGCATCAAATGAATAATGACTTGTTGTACTTAGCCATGTTTTTGCAAAGATTTTCATCTTCTTGTTCTTAAGGCATATTAAGAAGCAGTTTCTCTTGAAAACCTTCACCACTATATAAGGAAGTGACACCGTAACCATCAAGCCTACAGGTCTCTTGTACAATTTTTCCAAGAAACATGAGTAAGTGAGTCAAGTGTCTTTATCAAAGAGTAACAAGGAGGTCTAATTAGTAGTTGGTCATGGAAACATCACAATAATTACAAAAGAAGAAAGTGAGTTGAGCCTAGAGATGCCTTTCCGTTCTTTCTCAATGGTACCATTCGCTACACACTAAATAGCTTGATTATAATATCTTTAGATAGGCCACGTCCTCTTAAGTACCCCTTACATCGGGACAATCACTAATAATATAATGGAAAGTCATCCTCTAACATAAATACCATCCCAATTAAAAAAAAAAGAGAGAAAGAAAAAGTTATTTTCAGACCTATCCCCACATCTTCTTGCATAAAGCAATCTTATACTAAAATTTTAAAAAGATGGAGGGCCAATCTCCGAGGGTTTAAGAGGCTAACCCATTGGGATACTGAACAGGTCTGCTGGAAATGGGTACCGGCCTGTGGTATGACTAGGTAAACCCACCATAGTACTGAACATGCTTGCTGGCAGCGAGGCATTCTACCTAGCGAGGATGGTAATCTAACAAAAAAATAAATAATAAATTTTAACTTGTCCTGATGTACGAGATTACTTGCAGACAAAGCTGACATGAAGTATGTGTGGTTAAGCTAAGGTTAATGAACTCCATAAAATTTGCATTGGGAAATAACTCTAAGAATATCTTGAAACTCTCTTGCCTACCTCTTCTTATCTATATATAGGATCTCTTATCCTATAGTTGGGGCTATCTCCTAACTGTCTCGTCAGAACAATTTGTGAAATTCATTTCTACACTTGACATACTATAAATATTTGGCTATTGGGGGATACTGACTGGTTTGCTATACTTTTGATTGTAAGGTGTCACAATACTTAGGTGTGGGGGAGGGGTTCGTGAGCTGACAAATGATTATTGCCTAGAGAAATAAGTCTTTGCAAGAATTTTTGTATTATTACCATGATACAGGTTATTACATTGATAGTCATGTTATTTTTGAAATTCTTAACTCATGTGTGCTATAAACTACTGAACACACACTTAACAGACCACTCTTTATCGGTTTATCTTCCATTACATGATGCATATTGTAGGTTTGACAATACATGTTTTATGCTTGCTATAACCTATCAATTGTAGGTTTTGACATTACATGTTCTATGCAAGTGGATTGAGTGAGCATGGTGGAAAAATCAACAAAAATGGAACACTCTTAGCCTGCCTCAACTCCTATTCACTGTGTTTGTGGCCTCTGAGGAATCAATTGCCTTAGCCACAAATCTCCCAAGAGTTGGAGACCGTTGATTTAAACACCACTAGTTGCCAAGAGAAAGCTATAATAGGGTTTTCAAAACCACATTTCTGAGCATCTTTGGAGTTAAGGGATACTCCAAGGAGTGGATAAAAGAGGAGCTAATCAACCCTCTCATAGTCATCACCAGCTTGATTACATGTGAAGGTAGATATTCCGTCTTTAAAGCCTGTCAATTTTGATTATTAGCTCACTTTCAATTCAATAAAGCCATTGTAACTTTCCCTTTTATTTCTTCAAGAGTCTTGAGAAGATGTCTTCCCAAGTGAGGAAACATGTAACCAATCCCCATAACAACCTATTTCACCATGGCCTTATCAAACTACTTGTCTTAGACAAGTTGAAAAAAATAGGAGAAAGCGTGGGATGAGTTCATTTACCAATTTGCAAACCCTCATCTTACAATCAAGACTAGCAAGAAGACTCTTGATCTAGGGACTGTTAAGCTATTCCTTTATCGGAGAAACTTGTTGATACCCCTGTAGCCTCATCAGGAAAAGAAGCCTATTTCTAATTCATGGCACGAGGACGTTCCATATCTTCGGTCTGGGGGGAGTTTTCCTGAGCTAAAAATGCTAAGCATTGCCCATTTGTATAGCAAACCCATGAGAAGAGGAAGTAGGATTTCTGTCAAAATTTTGTCATACTGTCTTTTTACAAAGTCTTGGGATATTATATCAGAAGTTGTTTGTATTGGTATGATAAAATATATATTGCTGACATCATTTTGCGTTTTATAATCTCCTGTGCATTTTTATGTTTATTCTATAGAAGACTGCTTATACTTAACTACTCTTTGTGACAAATACAGAACGATTACAACTGCTAAATACTTACTGTCATCTGTATTCCAAGCTTATGAAAAGAGGATCAGTTGTTTGAATTGTTACATATTAATGAAAGACAATAAAAATTCTCCTATTCACCATGCCTACCAGTACAAACCAAGCCTTTTGTTAGTATTTGTCAGTTCTGTCAGTCACCAGTGATCAAATTTACTCTTTCATGTGATTGATAGGATTATTAGGTCAAATTGTTATGTTTTCAAAATAAAATTCTCAAATACAGTTTGACATATCTTGGTTGTAAAATTTTCATTGGTGTGTCTAGGTGTCAATACTACTCCCTCCACTCATCCAAGATCATAAATCTTCATCGTGGTCATATCATCATTCCTTGTCATAAATTTTCAGATAACTGTCTTCGTCAAAGTTCTACTTCAAAATTTGTTTCCGAATTAAGGAAGATGAATTTGAAAAAAGTGAAAGAGGTTTTTGTCAATAATAGACCAAGAAACAAAAACCTCCTTCAGTTTATGCACATGTTTTATCATTTGAGAGAAATTCCCCAAATACATTCGCTATAGGAGGGTTTTATGCACATTTGGACAGTTTGACTTAAAGTCCGTGTTTCAGAGGTTTGGAGAAGGCATTTGAAGTTCTTGTTGGTTCCATTGTGTAGCTAAAATCATAAAATTTCCACCCATACCACTTTAAGCCCAAAATTCCTCTGGTAAGGCCTCCAAAATGCCTATCAAAGACCATGTTTCTTTTCTGCTAAGAGCACGTTGCGCTTCTGCAAATTTTGAGTAACCAACTTCAAGCTGGGATTCAGAACAAATGGGAAAGTAATTTTGAAAACTGGAAGAGGTTTTTGTTCATAACATACCAAAATACAATAAACTCTCTCATTTTTTGAATATACTTTATGGTTTGTGATATATTCTATCATCTTAGAGGCCTATACTTTCAGAAAATACAACACTCTGTTTTTCCTGTTTTAGTCATATTTTTGTTTCGTGTTTTCCTAACAACTAGAAGTGACGTTTTGAAAACCAAGAAAGGTTTTTACCAAGTACATATTGAAAAAAAATAACCTCTCTCGGTTTATAAATATACATTATGGTTTTGTATATATTCAATTCTCTTAGAGGCCTAGGTTTTCAGGAAATAAAATACTCTGTTTTTCCTGTTTTATACATGTTTTCTTTTCATAGTTTCCTAACAACTGAAAGTGAATTTTTGAAAACCAAGAGAGGTTTTTGTCAAGAACATATTCAAAAACAAAAACCTCTCTATGTTTTTACACAGGTTTTACTTTCTTGTAGTTACAGGTGTCACTTTGATACCTATTTTTCATAAATTCGCCAGGCCAGAATTGTTGCGTTTATGGGAAGCCACTTTTGGAACTAATTTTGCAGAGGTAAAATTGTTGTTTTGCATGGTTTAAAGGATAAAGGGTATAATATACATTGAAATGCTTCCTCACATGTCATCAGTAGCCTCCAAAAACTCCAAACCCTCTAGTTCAAACTTAGAGAGCATGAAACATTGAGTTGTCATTTACGCCATGATAGTGTTGTCCTACAAGCCAAGATGAATTCTCTACAGTGTTAGGTTGATGATATTAACTGCCACCAATAATAGTCTCTGGATGCAATTGAAACATCACAAAAATCCTAAGTCAAAAATCCCCCAAGCAAGAGGGAGAAGCTTCTAAAGCTAATCCACCCCCTCCTTCACAAGTTTAGTCATAAAGGGCAATTTATTTTTTGTTTGCAGTGGGACCTGCAAAATCTTAGGTGTGGGGGTAATGTTGGGCCTGAGATATGATCATTTTCATGACGGTTATTATACACTTTTTCCATATGTATATATGTGCTTTTCATCCTTTTGAAGGATCTTTTTGGAGAATTTGATGATAAAATGGTATGATCGGCATAAGGTACGTGTAATTCATGTTTAATGATTAAATCAAGTGTAATTCATTATGTTCTATGATTTCCAAGAGTTAATTCATGTTTTTCTGTTACAGGGAAAAACGCACCATGTTTCTAGTTCCGGCACTTGATCCAGCACTCGTTTCGGCACCCAATATTGCACAAAAATGCAAGGTGAGTTGGCGGTTATGGCATTGGCGGCTAGTGATGGACAAATCGGGCACATGGGTTTTCTTCATGATCTCCCCCTCCAGCTACTAAGCTCAAGACAACTCGATTTCAATTGTCGAAAGAAGGCGATTATTGGCTCACTCAATTTCAACAGTTAGGGCACCATTAATGAAATTTACCAACTTTAGAAGCGGTTCGAACCTCCTTTGGTCAACCACTTGGTCTATAAATCTTATAAATACCACCGTGGTGGTCATACAATAGCTAAGGAGCAGTAGACAAAGTAGAGGATAGAGATAAAAATGTTTTCTTTTGTTTTTGCATTTTTCAATTGCCAGAATTGTATAAGACTGTGTTTTTCAAGTTTTAATGGTGAAATCATTTTGCTGAGCTTATGGTGTGCGATTGAGAGGTGACCAGGACTTGCTGGGGGGGCCACCAGTAGTTTGGTAACTGTTCTCTGTGTTCTTTATGCATTTCATAGCTTAGATGTCTCTTTATTTCCTGTACATGAACTGTTCCTTCATTTCTTTAATTTGCTATTGTAGTTTAATTGTTTTAATTCTCTTTTGTAGGTTAGTATGGAGGCTTTTTGTTAATATGCATTGATTTTATAATTAGGAACAAGTTTTCTAACTCATACACTAACCCCACATGCATTTATATGTTAGATTATGCTTTGATTTGTGATTGTAGAATCTAGTTTAAAACAGAGTTTGAGATAGAATAGAACAAAAATTTGAGTTTATGTTTTCTTTAACGAGGTTTCGGTGGATGGATAGTCATT
>JASDQU010102291.1:226720-239474 GCA_032191745.1 Picea mariana
GCTATTTACTGATGTGAATTCTAGGGTCAGAGCCTGCAACCCTTACCAGTTGTTCTCTGGTAAGTAAAATCTCCCTGTACTACCTTTAGTCCCAGTCAAAACAGAGGCTCCTTTTCAACAATGGGGTCTGGACTTCATCATAGAAATCCACCCACAGTCAAGCACCCAACATAAATGGATTTTGACTGCTACCAATTATTTCACCAAATGGGTTGAAGCCATTCCAACTCGGAATGCCACTGATTCGGTGCTAATAAACTTCTTGGAAAAGAACATCCTATCGAGATTTGGTTTCCCTCGAAAAATAGTCACGGACAATGCTAAAAATTTCAAATCTATGGCAATGGTAATTTTTTGTCAAAAATATAACATTGTGCTAGGACATTCTACAACATATTATCCTCAAGGAAATGGGTTGGCTGAATCATCCAACAAAAGTTTGATGAATATAATCAAAAAAGTGTTGACAGAGAATCAAAAGGCTTGGCACGTTCACCTAAAGTATGCCTTATGGGCAAACCGAATCGGTACTAAGAAATCAATAGGTATGTCTCCTTTTCAAATGTTTTATGGTACTGATGTTGTGCTTCCTATCAATCTCTCTCTTCCTGTGATGAAATTGTGGCAAGATTCAAAGGAGGAAATAAATGATGTTACGAGGATGATAAACTAGATAATCAAAGTCCAACAAAACAGTGTTGAACTAGATGACAGACTTCAAAAATACCAAGATAATATGAAATCCCTTTTCAATAAAAAAGCTAAAGACATGGAGTTTCTTCCTGGTGATTTGGTTTTAAAATGGGATGCCAGAAAAGAGGATGCAAGAAAACACAACAAGTTAGATCATATTTGGTCCAGACCATTCAGGATTGTAGCTACAGAGGGAAAGAATTCCTTCCTACTGGAAAATCTCGATGGAAAAAATTTTGATGCCCCTATCAACGGGTGCTATCTAAAACATTTTATGCAATAATCATGTTTCACATTACCATTGTATATACCAGTTTGGTTTCTTGTTTCAATTCACAAATTCATTTCCTTTCATAAATCATTTAAATTTTACTTTTTCGCTGTAAATAAACCTAGTCTTATTCAATATCATAAAAGAAAAATATAAAAAATATCTCTACTGCATATCATTTCTATTCTGTGGAATTTTCTGACTTGCCTATATTGGTCCTATGCAGAATCCTTACTATCATATAAGATATGAGGAGGTATCGAAATCCAACACTCGGTTTTCAAAACATTTGTTTTCTCTTAGAACAGGTGATGAATTAATAATTGATTTGGTTAAAAATATAAATGAAATTGAGGTATGAACTTATACTCTTATTGTTCGACTTAAAATTTTAAAAGAAACCCTATCGGATATAAGTGAGGTTCCAATCATGTAAATATAGTCACCTAATCTAGGATATGAAAAGTATAAAGCTGCAGATTAATTCAGAAGCCTACCCAAATCGAATGAAAATAAAACAAGAATAAAATAAAAGATTAAGAAGAAGAACAAAGGGTTTAAAAAGAAAAACTGGATAATCAAGAAGTGAACTTGTGTGGAAATAAGATTATTTTGCGTTAGACCCTCTGAGTCTTTGTTATGTTTCATTTTTCCTATCTAAGAGCTTTTACTCTATTCTGATTTTCACTACTTGTCCTTAAGTAATCATAGAAAGAAATAATTTTTCCTTGACTCTGAAAACTTAAAAGACATATCTTCAAAATAAGATTAGGCGAAAATCAATATTTTCCTCCAATTTTAACTGAAATAAAGTATGTCTAGGATAATCCTGGAAACTTTAGCTCTTTTAATAGATTTTAACTAATTAGTTCGTTCAATGTCAATCCCTGGAAAATAAAAATTCCCCATAAGATCTTCCCTAGAGGAGAAGATGTATTGAAGATCTGGAGAGATTTAGTTCAGTACAATAAAAAATTGTTGACAGACCTTCATTGTCAAAACTTAAGAATATATCACCCCTTGTATGATACATACAAATTGATTGCCCACACTTCAAAAATATATAAAAAAATACAGATGGTGAAAGGAAATTCATAATTCGATTGCCCCCATTTTGTCCAAAAGAGATGATGAAAGGAAATTCATGTAATGATTGCCCTCATCTCAATAAAATGCAAAAATGTCAATTGAAGTGGTGAAAGGAAATTCAATGGGAGATATAGATAACGTCACTGGGGTACTGAACAGGCTCACTGGTAGTGAAACAATATCTATGATATCTGTAAGGTTTTCATACACTTATATAACATACTTTGGTATCTATTTCTCTTACCGGTAATATTTACATTCTAAACTGACAAGGGATTCCCTAAACAAATTGTTGAAATTACTTAGTCTTGATGCGAATGAAGTCGACCAAAGTTTGATATTCCAGTTAAATTTGTTTTTATTATCTTAAACAAAACCAAACTAAGTTTCAGGAAAAGGAGATTGTTAATAGCCTAACTTGAGATCAACAATTAAATGTGTTTTGAAGGTTTTTTGAGATTTGGTTGAAGTTTGATCTTTCTCTATAGAATTTTTATCCAAAGGTATTTCCCAGAAATACAATAATGACTCCATTTACCCAATAAAGACACTTGGTCTACTGTTCTTCCACACCTTACAGGGAGATGTGATCCCTCGATGGAGCCTATGTTGGAACATGTATAATCCTAAACTTTGAGTTTTACTTTCTCAACTTCATCTTTCTCGAAGTGGCAACTCAAAAATCAACTTTCGAAGTTTGAATCAAATTAATTTATGGTCATAAGGCATGCATGAATATTCGTCATTGATGTAGTTCCTCGTTTGATCGAACGATCCCCATTTTTCCCAGATTTTTGGAGCCGCCTAATGGTTAATGTTGAAACACTAAAGGTCACTTCGGAGCTTCTCCCTTCGGGCATTTTGATAAGTCCTCACAACTGAAGTCCCGAAACCCAAAAGTGTTTGTTACCACTTTTTCATAAACCTTTAAAGCACACGAGTCATGGTACATGTGTATCTTTTGAGTCTTCCCTTGGTTGACACATGGCAACCATTTCCAGCATTTTCATTTGAAGATTCATACGATTCTAAGTAACACATGGCACCCCCTAGTCTCGACACGTCATCTAGAGTGACGTCATATTTGACACATCACTACGGGGGATGGCCTTTTGGAAATATAACAAAGAGCTAGCTACCAAATCCACGAAGCATTAAAATTTTGAAATATTAAATCTAAGTTAATTAAGTTAATCTTGGTTGAAATATAGTTAACAACTTCTCACTTCGGAGTTTGGACATTTACCTTTCATCACATCCTAAAATATCTAAAGTATGAACTTCTGAAATGATTGAGCTTAAATGTGATTAATTAAAACTTAAAAGCGATTATCAGATAATTAAACTTTTCACAGTTTCAGGTTTCAGGGATTTATTTTCGAGCTACTTTTCAAAACCCTGAAGTCTGAATACCCGAAGCTCTTGAAGTTAAACTTGATTAACTAATATTTTAAGAAGGATTATCTCATAATTAAACATCCACGGATTCACGATTTGGGAAATTTCAAATCTGTTTCATCCAAAAATCTTGAACATGAACCTTTGAACATTAATGGCATTTATCACAAATCAATGGTAACGATTTTTAGCATGGGTTGCGGATCGCCAGGTATACTTATCTCATTAAGGTTAATAAATTTGTCATCAGTGAATGTATACTCAAATCAATGCACCTGATGTGAATAAAATGCTTGATTTTGAATTCCATTTTCATCGACCGCAAAGTAGTAATTTTTATCCGAGTAAGAAACTCATGCAAATTTCCTCTGCAACAAGTATCCTTGTTATATTTTCGATATCATGGCACCATTAAAGACGATGAAGAATACTGATGCAACTGGTGAAGGTGAAAACCTGAATGTGGACGTTCTATCAGATACCACACCGCGGGCCATCAACACTCTAAAATCTTGGACACAGGAGTTCGAGATTATGAAGCACGAAGTTATAAATTTCCCAAAATATTTTGATGATGAAGTGGACGATTCTCATGGATCTAAATTAAAAATTATATCCCAGTCCAAGCTTCACAAGATAGCTGCGATGTTGAGGCTCATGTTGTATAATGACATGATAGGCTAGGCCCTGGAAAATGTCGACATAAAAAATAGGATCTTTTTCAACTCTCAAATGGTTGTTGTTGGGTCTTTCTAGCCGAAACACATAAAAGTAATGTATAAATTATCCCCCGATTTTAAATATAATCACAATTCTGAGTTCATGATGAAGTTTGAACAACAGGAGTGTACACAATATGACAAAATCTATCCTGATATAATCAAGTCCTGGTGGGGTCACCCAGAAAAATTCAAAGATGACACTAATGGCGTGTACGCCACAACGTCGTTGGATACCCATATTATTTATGTAGCTATGATTCTATGTAGGCTATCTGGGAAGAAAATTCCCACCGATGTCTCGGTGGCATGGGTGCCAATTATGCACAAGGTGGTTGAGGGATACTCTTTCAACTAGGCCAAGATGTTCTCAGATAACCTGGCCAAAGAAATCACTGAATACCAACTAGCTAAATCAAAGGGACAGTATGCCCCTTTCTACATGTATACATATATTATGGATGCCATATGCTTCATAACCCCTTTCCCACTAATGAATTGGAGCTGGACCCCAACCAACGGAGAACCTATACACTTTTACCATTCCAAACTGTGGGAGGAAAAGGCCACATATTTCTTCTATGAAATATGCCACAATGTAGTAGTGTTAGTCCACATAGCTTTATATGGTTGTCCACCCCCTCGAATTTCAGACAAAATCATGGGAAATTCGGGCAAAGTAGCAGATTGGTTCATTGACGAAAATTTCTCTTACATCAAGGTTTTCAGATGCTCGGTCCCTCCACACACTCTCCTAAGGTTTTTACTAGACTGGCTAGTATGCAAAGAAGTAGCTTATCAAACAGTGACAGGGGGCATCAACAAGGAGCTAAAAGCAGCCCAGAAAAAGGCATGGCCTACTTTCCCTCTCCAGGTTGGTATGTTCTCACTTCTAGATTTCGGTCACTCCAAAGTGGAAGCTGCAGCCTTCAAGGATGTCAAGTTGGTTAACATTGAATTTAAGAGGCATGACCCTCATAGAATCATGGATAATCATCAGACACAATACAACATGAAGAGATATGTGCATGAAAACTCCCCACGTGATGAAGTATTCAAGGGGGTCGGGTCCTATGAGGAAGTGTTGAATGGAGTCCAAACTTTTCCCCTAGATCAACATGCCAGTTTCTTTAGTTTTCGGAGACACAGATGAAACAACTTGCCGAAATTACTATAGGGAGAATATTGGGGAAATCCCAAAGAGCACCAAGGTTTTAATTCAGGAAGTGGAAGCTTCATTATCAAATCCATTACACCCTCAAGCAAAGACTCAGCTCGAAGCTTTACTAAAGAAAGGGAAGGATATAACTCCTTCTACACCAGCCACATTTGCTACCAATACTGCTGAGAAACACCGTCTACAGAGATAGGTTCTCCTATTACTTCATTGACGCCTTTACAATCTAGTTTTGGAAATCCTAGTTCCAAAGTCATTTTTTAAGTGATCTCACCCCAATTCGCTTGAAGAGATGCCTCCTTCGGACTTCTTCTTTAGCAAGAAAAGAAGTGCCATCATCAAACGAGAAACACATCAGAAAGATGGAGTTAATGTAAAAAGGAAAAGAATGATATAGGATGGACAGAACCGAGATGATACAGAATTTTCCAAGGAAGTTGTGGGTTCGTTGGGTGCTTTGACCACTGCTAATCAATGGTCTGTAGAAAATTTGGCCGAGCAACTAAAACAGAGAGACCAGTTGGTAGGGCAGTTGCAGGATCAAATAATGACCATGGAACAGGATGTGAATAATAACATGAACCGAGATTTTGAACAGATCATAGCTTATGACAGACATCAAATTCAATAGCTGCAAGCTAACCTTAAAGAGCTCCATCAGAATTCATAGGCCAACAGAGGATTGGTCACTCAACAAGAAGAGTAAATAAAGTAATTGCAAGCCAGGTTAGACTTGACTGAAGGTACATCGGTAGAGATATCATCTTTTCAGACTCAAGCACTAGAGATAAATGAAAAACTAGAAATAGCCCAAGAACATCTCTTCATGAAGGTTGACGTCGTCTAGAAATTCTACCATGTAGTAGACATTGCTCTAAAAGATATTTATATTAAAAAAAGGGAATATTGATCAAATAGAGTTAAGTTTCAAGAGGTCATCTTATTGATACCAAAAGATGATGTCTCATATGTTCATTGGATTTCTCTTTCGGAACAAATAAAAGGTGATATAGCTTTAAAGGCCTAGGAAACAAATCTAGCAGAAAGAAAAATACTTTCCAAAGAGGTAAATGAATCTTGTCTAGAAGCGTTGTCTTCACTAGACAAAGGAATAATTGATTTTGAAGGAAATTCTATCTCCAAAGCCCTGGGTCAAATTGATATAGCAAAGAACCAGTATAATTCCAGAACAAGCAAAGAAGAAGCTCTGACGGCCATCCAAAAAATGAACCAGATTTATCTCCTTCAAATAAATAAATGGATAGTAAACCCAAGATTACAGTTACAGGTCACATCTCAAGGATCTAAAAGGATACAAGAAAATATGCCTCAGGTAGACAGGAAGCTATACATTTTCTAGGTGAAGCAAGCAACTGAGCCCTCAAGGTTAGTGGTGCAATTATTGAGTAAATGCATCCAATGTGTTGAATATGGGAAAACAAGCACATCTGGGAACAACTAAGGAGAACATGCACATGTTATTCACATATTTGAGGGATAGATGGAAGCAAACAAAACAGGCCAGAAATGAATGCAAATCATCAAGAATATCGGATGATACTTGTACCCGGGCTAAAGAATGAGGGAAAGAAATGTTTGTTCCAGCAGATGAGGAGACAAAGGAAAACTCTATTGGAGCTTTGCAGATTTTACATTTTGTTACCTTATTCAAAAATATTTACTATTTCTAATTATATGAAGTACAGTCGTTTTGAGTTGAGACAGTTTGTATAAATACATAGATTCAAGATCTATCAAGTGTTGCTTCTTGCCAATTGTAATAGAGAAAACTCTCATTATTGAGTATTAATACAAGTGCAGACAAAGATTCAAAATTGTGTTTAGTTTGGGTTATGTGTTTCTTCTATTTTTGCATATCTCAGCATGTCTTTATGCATTCCTTGATATATGTTTGATTTCAATTTAGTACAACAACTACTGTAATCGTATTTCATCAGTAATTTGTTAAGTAAGCAGTTTTTCCTCTGCATTTATTGTGATTAAATCAAGACCTGCAAGCTGTGTGGATTACTATATCTTACATTTTATTCAAGGTTACACTATCTATTTTATTCCACTGCAACAAGGTGGGACTCTTCATGCAATTGATGCCTTGCTTTGTTTTAAGATTTTGTAGTTTTCTGCCACACCATTCGATATTGCAATTTTGACTCAAACACGAAATACGGCCTCTGTGCTGCCATACTGTTAATTTCATTTAAGGAATTTTTCTCATTTAACTAAGGTTGAAAAATCACTTTTAAAAACACTCTCATAAAATTTCCTGATGCCTGACATTATTCTTTGAGCCTTAATTTTAATCTTAGGACCAACAAGCTTCTTGAGCCTTCCTCACCTAAACACATTAAAGTACATTTAATTTTCATTCGATCTAGACCTCGCTGCATCTCACTAAAATTTACAATATACTATGCCATTAAAGGCAATTTACATGCATCATGTGCAAATAGAATCGCTCTTCCCTCCTTGAGTCTTACACACTTAATTTACATTAAATTTGGGAATTTAAAAACAAAATGAGAAGGTTGGCGCTTCTCTCTTCTCAGTATCTGCTTCATTCATGTGTGTTGTTGCGCTGGATGTTGTTGTGTTGCTGAGTAGGAGTGATGCTCCTGCATCACCTTGACTGGTTTACACCTGTGCATATTAAACATGTACAACATTGTATTGATATATTTTCGTTGATTCAGCCAGAGGTTCCTGTTTGCATGATCTCTTTTAATATCCATTCCTATAATGAATTTAGCAGCATCGAGATCCTTCATGTCAAATTTGGAGGATAGTTGTGATTTCACCTCCTTGATAAATCCATGCTATTTCCTATTAGCAACGTGCCATCGACATACAACACTACTTAAATGAAGTGGCTACCAACCTACATGGAATATACATAGTGATCAACCCTGCTTCTCATGAATCCCAATCCAAGGATGTATGTGTCAAAATTTTGGTACCACATCCTAGGAGATTGCTTCATACCATATAGTGACTTATTTAGCTTATATACCAATTCTTTCTTTCCCTACACTGCAAAGCCTTCTAGATGCTTCATGTAGATTTCTTCTTCCATCTCCCCATGTAAGAATGTTGTCTTCACATCCATTTGTTCTAATTCAGAATCAATAGTAGTAGCAACATATAAGATAAATCTAATAGAAGTGAACTTAGCAACATGATATTTTTTTTTACCAAAGTCAATTCCCTCTACCGGGGAATAAACTTTTGCTACTAATGGAGCATTATATTTCTCCACTTTTCCTTTTGCATTCAACTTCTTCTTAAACACCCATTTGTTTTCAATGGCCTTTCTTCCAGTTGGCAACTCAACTAGTTCCCATGAATCATTCTTATCCAATGCATCCATCTCTTCAACCATGACCTTCTTCCATAGCTTACTATCCTCTGAATTCACTAATTCTGTGACAATTCTGGGATCATCATCAGTAATAGATAAAGAAAAATTAGCATGAAAATTGGGTGGGCTATAAATTTATGGTTGCCTTCTTTCCCTCATTCATCTCCTCAATACTGGAGTATGAGGTTCTTATTCTTCTTATTCATTTTCTTCCATTGATTCAAATTTTGCATCATCCAACTCAAACTCTATTTTCTCATGTTCTTCATGCCTTGGTAGAAATTCCTATTTGGTAACATCTTTAACCTCTCTAAAAACAACATCCTGATTGTAAATAGTCTTGTTAGTTTATGGATTCTGAAGCTTATAACATTTCATACCATATTTATAACCAATAAAGATACACTTTTCAACTTTATTATCCAACTTACTCCTATTTTACTTTAGAACATGGACATAAAAATCACAATCAAACACTTTGAGATGTTCAAGAGAGGGTTTCTTACCAATCCATAACTCATGTGGATTTTTGTCCATCAACGTTGATGAGGGTGATCTATTTACCAGGTAACATGCAGTACCCACTACATATACCCAAAATTATTGTCCTAACTTGACACCACTGAGCATGCTCCTTGATTTTTCGATCAATGCCTTGTTCATCCTTTCTCCAACCTTGTTCTATATTTGAGATTTGTATGGAGTAGTTTTATTCCTTTCTATACCACGCTTCTTACAAAACTCTTCGAATTCATTCCTACAAAATTATACACTATTATTTGTCCTCAACATCTTTATTTTCTTCTCTATCTAATTTTCTACCAGAGCCTTAAACTCTTTAAAATTATCAAATACCTCAGATTTCTTCCTAAGAAAATAAATTCGTGTTCCTTGAGAAATCATCTATGAATGAAACACAATACACATATTTACCTAGTAATGGAACAAGCACAGGTTCAAACACATCACGGTGTATAAACTCTAAGATCCCCTTCTCTCTTGTAGCACTAGATGGGAATATTACTTGATTTTGTTTACCATAAATACAATGTTCACAAAAATCAAAATTAGGGTGTAATTAGATATACCTTCAACCACACCTTTACCGTGTAGTGTTTGAAATCACTTTTCTCTAATATGCCCCAATCTTTGATGCCACAACTTGGTCTTGTTTCTAGGGACAATATGGATCCTATCTTATTTATTTCTCTACTTAACGACAAAAGAACTATTACACCCATCAATATAAGTTTTTCCTAATAAGTTTTACAGGGTTCCACATTTAATTCCCCTCATCAACACCATTGCTCCAAGCACCATATTGCAAGTTCCCTTTCCCAATAAAGTATCCACACCTGCATCATCCAACTTTCTTACAGATATTAGGCTCTTGGCTAGATTTGGAATGTGCATAACTCTAGGGAGAGTTTTAATCCTTCCATTTGTCAACAACAACTTAACTCTTTTGTGTCCCATGATTTTGGTTGCCAAGTAATCTCCTGTGAAGACATTACCACCATTGTACTTTTCATATTCATAGAACCACTCCATGTGAGGAGCCATATGAAATGATGCACCTGATTCGATCAACCATACATCACGATTTGCATGTGTACCTATAGATGTTAGGTAAGCATCACCTCCTTCTGTGGAGGTTTTTTCCTTTGTGGAAGCGGCATCATCAAATACCTTTTCTTTATCAACATTATTAGACTTGTCATATTTCTTATAATGTCCATATTTACCACATTTCCAACATTTCCTCAAAAAAATTCTTGGGAATTTAGATCTACCTTTAGAATTAGATCCCCCCCACCCCGAAGAATTTTTATTCATATCTTGGGGATGACCAAATACAAATAAAAACATCTCTGCTATGACTATCCATGCTTTTCCACCTTATCTCTTCTAATAACAAGAATCAAACTACATCCTCACACTTCAATGCAGATTGAGTGGTACTACCAATTTCTACAACCAGATTATCCCAAGAGTCTGGAAAAAAACATAACAAATTAATACATGTATCTTCTTTTTCAATTGTAATATTAATAGAGATAAGTTGACTTACAAGAGTATTTAAGGCATTTAGATGCTCTATCACAAAATCTCCATCTTCCATTCTAACATGATACAACTTCTTTTGAAGAAACAACTTGTTTGCTAGGGACTTTGACTAATACAAATTCCCCAAATTTTTGCATAGTTCCTTGGCTGTAGATTCTCCCAACACATTCAGTAACATTGAATCTTCCAAATAGAGTCGAATCATACTCCCTTCTCTTTTATCCAACTTCTCCAAATCTTCTTTCAACATACCAGTGGATTGAGAACTAGTAGTTTGTGTACCAATAGAATGTGTCCCAGTAGGTTGTGTACTAGTATATTGTGTACCAGAAGGTTGTGTATGAGGATCCACAATGATCCATTGTCATTTTTCTACAAGAAGGCCCTCCTTCTTGAGATTCCATAACTCAAATTTTTGACAATTAAACTTATCAATCTTGATTCTAGAACTACTCACCATTTTCTTTCAACATACAAATCACCACTGCAAAGCTCCCACTAAACCCAGGTTTATCCCAGACTCAAGATAAACTTGATCTATCAAGACCGAGCCAAACCCTCGGCAACAAAGGCATCCCCCTGAAGCCAAAAACGTGCTCTGGTACCACATGTAATTTTTAAACCTATAAAGTAAATCAAGGAATACAAATACTTAAACAAAACATAAATTAATCAATTTCTCATACACTTAGTACACAATGATTTACGCTAGAAGCCCTTAATCAATAGAAAACCATCCTTCCTTATTGTCACACCTCTCAACTCTTCATTGTATTAATTTCACCATTCAAAATACAATATATACAATATTTTAGGTATTTCGCAGCTACCAAATGTAAATTCTAACCTTGTACAATATTTATTGCAAACAGATATTCAAAAAGAATAGAAAAGATACAATGGAAAATACAAACATTACACAGAGATTTTTTTTCCTAGAAACCCAAACCAAGAAAACCAACATATTCTATATTATTCATTGTGTTACAATGTTTACAATACAAAATAAATATAGGATCCAGCGGCATCCAAAACCCTAACCCAATGACTTGGATTAGTCCAAAACCCTAATTCCTTAACCAGAAATAGAAAAACCATCGTCAAAAACCATGTGCCAAAAAACCACCTAAATACATGACATGTTTCCCAAGGCAAGTGACACTACTACTCGTGAAAAGAATATAACACATACACAACATTCTCCCACTTGTTGTTTTATTTGCATACAGGGGGTTACAGGGTTACATTGTCAACAATCCAGAGCAGCAATGCCCATGGATCCTCTACACCAAGAGAACTTCTCAGTGCTCAATGATTTTGTTAATGAGTCTGCAACATTCTTCAAAGTGTCCACCTTCACCAGTGATACTTTCTTTTCTTCAATCATGTCTCTCGCAAAGTGATATTGAACATCAATCTGCTTTGTCATTGAATGATAAGCAAAGTTCTTCACCAGAAAAATTGCACTCTGACTGTCACACTCTATCCTTACAACTTGTTGTACCAACCCAATACTTGAACACAATCTTTGTAACCATATTGCTTCCTTACTTGCATGAGTGGTTGCCATGTATTCAGCTTCTGTAGTTGAAAGTACCACTACAGCCTATCTTTTGCTCAACCAACTTATTTCTCCTCCAAATAGGTTAAACACATACCCACTTGTAGATCTCCTACAATCCAAATCTCCAGCCCAGTATGCATCCACAAAGCCATATCCACAAAGCCATGTATATCGACGACTCTGTCCAATCCCGGTCCTCCTTCATAGCACAATCCATAGCTAGCAATGCCATGCAAATACCTGAAAACCATTTTTACTGTTGTCTAATGCTCCTTCCCTGGTTTTGACATTAACTTGCTCAAAACTCCCACTGCATGTGAAATGTCCGGTCTAGTACAGACCATTGCATACATCAAACTACCAAATGCACTCGCATATGGAACAGGAGACATGCCCTCCT
>JASDQU010102291.1:249189-265057 GCA_032191745.1 Picea mariana
TAGTTGTACCTGAGCTAAAGAACGAGGGAAAGAAATGTTTCTACCAGCAGATGAAGAGACAAAGGAAAATGCTAGTGGAGCAGATTTTACATTTTGTTACCTTATTCAAAAATATTTACTATTTCTAAATTATATGAAGTCCAACCATTTTGAGTTGAGACAGTTTGTATAAATACATAGATTCAAGATCTATCAAGGGTTGTTTCTTGCCAATTGTAATAGAGAAAACTCTCCTTATTGAGTATTAATACAAGTGCAGACAGAGATTCAAAATTTTGTTTAGTTTGGGTTATGTGTTTCTTCTTTTTTTACATATCTCATAATTTCTTTATTCATTCCCTGATAAATGTTTTATTTCGATTTAGTACAACAAACACTGTAATCATATTTCATCAGTGATTTGTTAAGTAAGCAGAGTTTCCTCTACATTTACTGTGAATAAATCAAGACCTATGAGCTGTGTGGATTACTGTATCTTACACTTTATTCAAAGTTACACTATTTATTTTCTTCCACTGCAACAAGGTGAGACTCTTCATGCAATCGATGCCTTGCTTTGTTTTACAATTTTGTAGTTTTCTCCCACACCATTCGATATTGCAATTTTGACTTAGACACAAAATACGGCCTCTGTGTTGCCATACTGTTAATTTCATTTAAGCAAATTTTCTCATATAACTAAGGTAGAAAAATCACTTTTAAAAACACTCTCATAATATTTCCTAATGCCTGATATTATTCTTTGAGCCTTAATTTTAATCTCAGGACCAACAAGCTTCTTGAGCCTTCCTCACTTAAATGCATTAAATTACATTTAATTTTCATTTGATCCAAACCTCATTGCATCTCACTAAGATCTACAATCTACTATGCCATTAAAGGAAATTTGCATGCATCATTTGCAAATACAATGGTTCTTCCCTCCTTAAGTCTTAAACATTTAATTTACATTAAATTTGGAAATTTTAAAACAAAATGAGAAGGTTGGCGCTTCTCTCTCCTCGATATCTGCTCCATCCATGTGCATTGTTGCGTTGTATGTTGTTGTGTTGTTGATTAGGAGTGATTCTCCTGCATCACCTTGACTGGTTTACACCCCTGCATATTAAACTTGTACAACATTGTATTGATATATTTTCTTTGATTCAACCAGAGGTTCCTGTTTGCACGATCTCTTTTAATATCCATTCCTAGAATGAATTTAGCAGCACCAAGATCCTTCATGTCAAATTTGGAGGATAGTTGTGATTTCACCTCCTTGATAAATCCATGTTATTTCCTATCAGCAACATGTCATCGACATACAACACTACTTAAATGAAGTGGTTACCAACCTACTTGGAATATACATAGTGATCAACCCTGCTTCTCATGAATCCCAATCCAAGGATGTATGTGTCAAAATTTTGGTACCAAATCCGAGGTGATTGCTTCAGACCATATAGTGACTTATTTAGCTTATATACCAATTATTTATTTCCCTACACTGCAAAGCCTTCTAGCTACTTCATGTAGTTTTCTTCTTCCATCTCCCCATGTAAGAATGTTGTCTTCACATCCATCTGTTCTAATTCAGAATCAATAGTAGTAGCAACAGATAAAATAAATGTAATAGAAGTGAACTTAGCAACATGGGATTTTTCTTTTTACCAAATACAATTCCCTCTACCAGGGAATAAACTTTTGCTACTAATGGAGCGTTATATTTCTCCACTTTTCCTTCTGCATTTAACTTCTTCTTAAACACCCATTTGTTGTCAATGAACTTTCTTCCAATTGGAAATTCAACTAGATCCCATGCATCATTGTTATCCAATGCATCCATATCTTCAACCATGACCTTCTTCCATAGTTTACTATCCTCTGAATTCACTACTTCCCTAACAGTTATGGGATCATCATCAATAATAGATAAAGAAAAATTAGCATGAAAATTGGGTAGACTATAACTTTATGGTTGTCTTCTTTCCCTCATTGATCTCCTCAATACTGGAGTATGAGGTTCTTAGTCTTCTTATTCATCTTCTTCCATTGATTCAAATTTTGCATCATCCAACTTAAACTCTATTTTCTCATGTTCTTCTTGCCTTGGTAGGAATTCCTATTTGGGAACATCTTTAACATCTCTAAAAACAACATCCCGAATGTAAATAGTCTTCTTAGTTTATGGATTCTGAAGCTTATAACCTTTCATACCATATTTATAACCAATAAAGATACACTTTTCAAATTTATTATCAAACTTACTCCTATTTTCCTTTAGAACATGGACATAAAAATCACAATCAAACACTTTGAGATGTTCAAGAGAGGGTTTCTTACCAATCCATAACTCATGTAGATTTTTGTCCGCCAATGTTGATGAGGGTGATCTATTTACCAAGTAACATGTAGTACCCACAATATATACCCAAAATTATTGTCCTAACTCAACACAACTGAGCATGCTCCTTATGTTTTCCATCAATGTCTTGTTCATCCTTTCTCCAACCTTGTTCTATTGAGATTTGTATGGAGTAGTTTTATTCCTTTCTATGCCACACTTCTTACAAAACTCTTCGAATTCATTTCTACAAAATTATCCACCATTAGTTGTCCTCAACATCTTTATTTTCTTCTCTATCTAATTTTCTACCAGAGCCTTAAACTCTTTAAACTTATCAAATACCTCAGATTTATTCCTAAGAAAATAAATCCATGTGTTCCTTGATAAATCATCTATGAATGAAACACAATACACATTTTTACCTAGTGAAGGAACAAGCACAGGTTCGAACACATCATGGTGTATAAACTCTAAGATCCCCTTTTCTCTTGTAGCACTAGATGGGAATATTACTCGATTTTGTTTACCATAATTGCAATGTTCAAAAAAATCAAAATTAGGGTGCAATTAGATATACCTTCAACCACACCTTTACCATGTAGTGTTTGAAATCGCTTTTCTCTAATATGTCCCAATATTTGATGCCACAACTTGGTCTTGTTTCTAGGGACAATATGGATCCTATCTTATTTATTTATCTACCTAATGACAATAGAACTATTACACCCATCAATATAAGTTATTCCTAATAAGTTTTACAGGGCTACACATTGAACTCCCCTCATCAATACCATTGCTCCAAGCACCATATTGCAGGTTCCCTTTCCCAATAAAGTATCCACACTTGCATCATACAACTTTCTTACATATATTAGGCTCTTGGCTAGATCTAGAATGTGCATAACTCTAGGGAGAGTTTTAATCCTTCCATCTTTTAGCAACAACTTAACTCTTCCACGTCCCATGATTTTGGATGTCAAGTAATCTCCTAGGAAGACATTACCACCATTGTACTTTTCATAGTCATAGAACCACTCCATGTGAGGAGTCATATGAAATGACGCACCTGATTTGATCAACCATACATCACGATTTGCATGTGTACCTGTAGATGCTAGGTAAGCATTACCTTCTTCTTCTATGGAGGTTTTCGCCTCTGTGGAAGTGACATCATAAAATCCATTTTCTTTATCAACATTATTAGACCTGCCACATTTCTTATAATGTCCATATTTACCACATTTCTATTGGCACAGGGGCAGACCTTCGATTCAATGCTTCAACAACACACCAACAAAACCATAACTATTGGCCCTTTCGGCAACACCTGTTAAGTAGATGAAGTCTCACCCGAGGTAGAGGCATGGGTGGTTGCAAGACTCAGGTGTCTGCAACCTTAGCTGGGACACAGATATGTGATTCTAACAGTTAGAAAACACTTTAGCATAGATCATTCATCAGTATTTAACCCTCATGGCACTCCACAGATGGCGCAGAGCACCGCAACATTCACTTAGATCTAGGTTAAGTTATCACTTAGAAACATAAAAATAGGTCTAGCACTCAGCACTTTCATATATGTCAGATCTACATCCATACATCTAAGAAGCACACAGAAAAGTAAATATATCTAAGTATATCATAGCAAAGCACATAGCATAATCATATCAAAGCACAACACATGGAAAGAAACAAACACATTAGGTCGGAGCATAGAGAACAACACACAAGTTTAACGTGGTTCACCCCCACCCTGGGGCTACGTCCACTAAGTCTTCTTCTTCTTTATTATCTTTGGTCAATCCGATTGCAGCACAAAGCTCAAACTTGTACTCTGCATAGGACAGGAGATCTATGCACACCTCACCTAATCCTCCTTCCCCGAGTAGATCTAGCACAGAGCCTTCTTACAATCCCTACACTCAACACTTGCACTCAGTTCTGCAAGTCAGTCACACAGTATACACAAAGCCTTTTCTAGAACTTAGCTTCTCTACCTCTCTTACATTGCCTAGCTACTTATTTATACTTTAAAAAATAGGCTTAAACATGGGTAAACCCATGGGTTGACATCCCATACCCATTACATTATCCCCAAAAGCCCAAAAAGGACCCAAGAAAGGGGTCTAGCTTCCACGATCTCTGCTTCACGTTGTGCTCCATCTTTGACAAGCTGTCGAAGTTCCAAAAACGGTCAAATATGACCAAGTGTTTCCTCAAAACTTGGTCAAGGGCCAACAATTTCCAACATTTCCTCAAAACATTTCTTGGGAATTTAAATCTACCTTTAGAATTAGATCCCCCCCACCCCGAAGATTTTTTATTCATATCTTGGGGATGACCACATAAAAGTAAAAACATCTTTGCTATGACTATCCATGCTTTTCCAACTCATCTCTTCTAATAACAAGGATGAAACTACATCCTCACACTTCAATGTAGATTGAGTGGTACTACCAATTTCTACAACCAGATTATCCCAAGAGTCTAGAAAAAAACATAACAAAGTAATACACTTATCTTATTTTGCTATCGTAATATTAATAGAGATAAGTTGACTTACAAGAGTATTTCAGGCATTTAGATGCTCTGTCACAAAATCTCCATCTTCCATCCTAAGATGATACAACTTCTTTTGAAGAAACAACTTGTTTGCTAGGGACTTTGATTGATACAAATTCCCCAAATTTTCCCATAGTTCCTTGGCTGTAGATTCTCCCGACACATTCAGTAGCACTGAATCTTCCAAATAGAGTCAAATCATACTCCCTACTCCTTTATCCAACTTCTCCAAATCTTCTTTCAACATACCGGTGGATTGAGTACTAGTAGTTTGTGTACCAATAGAATGTGTCCCAGTAGGTTGTGTACTAGTATATTGTGTACCAGTAAGTTGTGTACCAGGATCCACAATGATTTATTGTTCTTTTTCTACAAGAAGGCCCTCCATCTTGAGATTCCATAGCTCGAAGTTTTGACAATTAAACTTATCAATCTTGATTCTAGAACTGCTCACCATTTTCTTTCAACATGTAAATCACCACTGCAAAGCTCCCACTAAACCCAGGTTTATCCAGACCCAAGATAAACTTGATCTATCAAGACCGAGCCAAAACCTCAACAACAAAGGCATCCCCCTAAAGCCAAAAAGGTGCTCTGGTACCACATGTAATTTTTAAACCTATGAAGTAAATCAAGGAATACAAATACTTAAGCAAAACATAAATTAATCAATGGCTCATACACATAGTACGCAACTATTTACGCTAGAAACCCTTAATCAAGAGAAAACCAGCCTTCCATATTGTCGCACCTCTCAACTCTTCATTGTATTAATTTCACCATTCACAATACAATATATACAATATTTTAGGTATTTTGCAGCTACCCAAACCCTAATCCCTTAATCCGGGATTAATTTAGAAAATTGCTAAGAATAGTGAAAAATGTCAAAATAGAAAAAATTGTCAAAAACTAAATTTGGGATCTTTCCCCATAGTCGAAGGCTTCGCTTAAGTTAGGGGGGCATTCATATCCCCCCTCTGTGACCCATCCATGGAAAATCACTTGATTCACACACACACAAAGAGCGTTAGGTGGTGGTATCGTCAAACATTGTCATCAAATCTAACACCCCCCANGAAAAGAATATAACACATACCTAACACATGTATAATGGATTCATTGTAAAAGAATCATTTGAGCATGCTTATTATGTATCTAAGGAAAGATCATACCTAGTTTTTTATATGTTAACACAAGTGCATGCAATGGAGCCACCATTAGTGTGTGGATGTAGGATTAATACAACCATGGCATGGAAAACCATTTTTTTCCACATGTTGAAATTGGATGTAAATGATGCATCTCAAATGAGACCTATCAATAACGATTTTAACAATGTAATGCATCATCTCTCCCCCCTCTCTCAATTCAAACATCTTTTATTTTTAATGGATTTTTAACATATCCTTTATAATCATCTCAATTATAAGATCACTATTTCATGAAAGCATAAAAAATGGGTTAGATATAGGGATTGATGATAATGTCAACATACCTTTTACCATTACCTTTGTTTTTTTTAACAGTAACTCTTATTTCAAAACAACTACAAAATTTGTTTATGGCATCAAGATGTTTTTGAAGACTATCTTTGTGCCTTTCTAATACCACAAGATCATCTGCATAAATAAACATCAACAAGGAATAAGATTCTATGTCTATTCCTCCTCCCTCATTATCCCTGTTCCAATATTCTAACTTATCTATAAATATGCCAAATAATGTTGAAGAGAGGGGACATCCTTGTTTCACCCAATATTAATGTTAATTTTGACTTTCATGCTTCCAGTGATATGACATATCAGTACACACAATTCTACAATAAATTTTTCATATAACTGGGAAGTAATCTACAATAATTTTTTCATATACACAAAAATAAGTTCTCTTAATGCAAGTGTAATTCCTACTTTCTCCATTCTTTCCCAAAAAATTATTGAGGGAAGGCCTTAGCAAAATCAACAAAGAAAAAATAATAATATTTCTTTCTCCTCTTGCTTTCTCAATAATGACTCTAAGAGTTACTATGGGATCAACGGTTGACTGCTTAGGGAGAAAACCAGCTTGGTAAGGAGCCTAACATTGTTTTCTTCTACCTATTTTCTGATTTTTTTCTAGGATGGTGCCAAATGGCTTGGGAAAGAGGCTATTAACCATGAGTGTTGTATAATTTCTAGCATAGTTAATAAGAAACCATATTTTCACTTTGATTTAGAAGATATGAAGCATGAAACAAACAAACAATCATAAAAAAACTCAACAATGTTATAAAGAATCCTTTATTGATCGTACAATAAAATTATTTTGAGATATAATAATACGAGAACAATACAAGAAGTTAAGGTTCCAATAAATTTTAGATAAGTGAGAATGTGATCACATTTTATGTTTTTTATTAGATTTATGTAAAAAAAAGAGTTCCTTTGCTACCAAAATTATTTACCATATCATAAAATCAATGTTTACATAACATCACACTCCAGATCTCAAAAGGACTTGTCAATTTCATTATCATGTCAAGCACATTTGTCAAGTTTTGAATTTGAGTGACATAACAATAAATGCTCTAACTTGGATCCAAGGATGGAGGGTGTTTGATACAAAGCACTCAAATCGCCCCATATCCACCATAATCAGACGAGTAGTAATCAAATTTGAAGAGCTACGTCTCTTGATTTGAAGGTGAAGGGTATATTTCCATCCAACCCTTCAATGATGAAAAGTTTCAAAACTAGTGGTACTTCACTTTGCAAGAGTCAACTAGGTACACATTTCAAAAAAATAAAGTGTTCTAAATAAATCATTATCCCTCCAATTTCTTACAATGTTAAAGGTTAACGAACCACCAAACAATAAGTTTTAATTTTAAAAGAAAGTAATAATAAGAATGCTTTGTAATTTCAAATATAGCCTTCTAATGGGTTATATGTATATTAAAAATACAAATAAAAAATTCATAAACATTGGGTGACAACTTGTTTTCATTGAGGGAATTTTAAAGTGTTGAAATATCAATATAAAGCTTTAGACACAATGTTAGAATCAAACATTTTTGTGGACATCCATAGAAGAGATGATTTATTATGTGTATCCATATGATGTATGAGCACTACATGTTGGATTCATATCTTGATGATATCACAATCATGCTTAACCATGGAAGTCATGTTCACTATAGATCTCATTAGAAAAGAAGAAATTGTACTAGACTTTGAGGCCTTTGTTGAAGGGTGATAATTCTATCAAAACACTATAAGAGCCATGAAGAGAGCCTACTTTCTTTATAGGGCTTTAGGAACATGAAAATATAGCGTGATTGCATCCATTACTTACAATTTACGCTAAGATGTGAACAATTTGGAGCTTCATAAGATCCATACAAACACAAAGCTAAAGGAAATTACTCATCAATACCACCAAGTATGTTATTTTTATTGAGGATATTGATTATTCAAGTCTCCCCAAAGGTATGTTGTTTAAGTTGTTGATGTTCGAAATAGACATTCAAGGATAAACATTGAAAACACTCTTGTAGGGCTAGTCAAGAGGAAGAGGGGAATGAAACCTAGGTTTCTTTAATCCCTAAAACCAATTATTTACAAGAAAATTGATTTGTTAAGATAGTTAATGGAGCTCTTTTAACTTATGGGTAATATGTCTCCTTAATATTACAAGATTAATTTTAATATGATCCTTAGGTTAATGATAAATCATAAAGTAATGAAATTAATAATTGTTATTATGAATTAAAAACTAAGTTACAAGATGTTATCATAAAAAAGTGCTAAGTTAAATAAACTAATCAAAGAAAAACAACATGAAATGAAGTGAAATGAAGTTGTACACTATTCAAAATAGTTATCTAAGGCATGCTCTATATAAACAAATTGAAGTAAATTAATCGTCACAATGAAATATTTTGAAATGAAAAGTGAAGTAATATCATTATATAAAAAAAATTAGTAGATATGCCTATAAATATAGTTTTTTTTTTTTTAAGTTTCCACGGGAAAAATACATAACTTAAAGACAAGGTTGATAATTAGTTATGTTGGTGTAAATCTTCTCATAGGGTGAGAAAATCTACAAATATTGTGGTTGATTCAATATTACAGACAAATGTTAGAGAAAAACTAAAAACCCTAGTTTTAAATGGATAGATTCATTCTAAGATGTATGCTATTCTTGTGAACATAAGTAAAATGAAACAAAAGAAAGAAGCAAGAACAACAAATTTATCAAAGAATGAAGAAATAATACATTCCCCAAATAAAAAGGCTTTACAACATCACATGTGGAGAAACCATTGAAGATGTTGATCTCCTTGTGGCCTCTCCTTAGGAGGGTTCTTGGAATTCCTTTAGTATTTGGTTGCTCTCTCCTCTATTCATGGTTGTAGATGATTGTTGCTACAAGAGAAATGCCCTCAAGAAACTAGGGTTTTATGAGCTATGGAGAAAATATAACAACAAACACCCATAGTGGAGAGAATGGAGAGCATGAATAGATGAGAGGAAAAAATGAAATGATATCCTAAAATGGGGGAAACCCCTCTTACTTTTATAGGCAAATTTTTGAATTTTCTCTCATTATTTTTCTTTTTTAATTAAAATTAAGAGGGAAAAGTCATAGAAAAGGGATTTAATGACTTTATTAAGTGAAATTAACATTAGGAAATGGGTTCCTATAAGTTATATTGACTAGACATGGTGTAAAGGTGGGTTTTATGTCATGGTACCCATACTATTGCTAGTGCATTTTAGTGCACCTACCATTTTGGTCTAGATGGTCAATTTTTAGGTGATAATAGATGCTCCCTAATGTATGGTGTTAGGAGTACATGGTAGTATAGTTTTCCCCACTAGACTATAGGTTAGGTGATATGACCTTTATTTAAATAGTAGATAGATCCTGTAACCAAAGATCTACATATCTAGAAGAAAACCATAATAATATCCAAACTTGAATGATAGTTGCTACAATAATAAACAATATTGATGATAATATCCTTCAAAGGCATCATGATGAGAAGATACAAGCCTCCAAAGGCCAATAGCTGCCATATATGAATGATAAGATGAAACCCTAGCCCTATAAAGTGCCAAACCCCCAAACTGGTTGAGTTGCGCACTATCATGGTGGTTGTAGATACCCAAGAATTTGGTCCTCCTCTTCCTGTGCTCCAAATGACTCCAAAATCTCTCGGAATGTATATCGGGCCACTATAACCCTCCTAGCAAAGTCTCAGGTTGAAAGGTGAAGTGCTGACCCTCCAAATGAGCGAACCCCCTAACTAGTTTACACCCTCCTGGATGACTGAAGACCCAATATTTCAACATCTCTCCTAGAGACCTCCAACTGCTACAAAAATCACTAAGATGATAGATCAAGGCAATGCAACCCCACTGGTGAAGTCACAAACTGAACAATGAAGATATGAGCCACCAAATGATAGAAACCTTCTTCTGCAGTGTGCCCCTCTCTCTCCAACTCATGCCAACTCTAAGAAATAGTCTGATGGGGAAACCTCCTCTTGAATAGGATAGAAATGATGTCCTAGACCATACAAAGAATACCTAGATGGCCCTTTGCCTAAAATCATTTTCCTCACTTCAGATCAAACTGATCTCTACAAGATGGTGTGCCCTCCTGCTGGAAACCCCCTTAGGTTGCGCACTATTACCCCTCTTCCAATGGATATTATCTCTGTAATGTTGTAGAATGGTGTGGGAGGAATGTTGCACCTTTGGGACCAAGTTGGGATCAAGAAAGGTGGAATCTTTCACCACCGAGTTGATCTCTAGGGTTTTAGTCTCAAAACCCTCAAAATTGCTTGTGCTCAAGAGCCCAAATACAAAATATGATAATAATCCAAAATGGTTTAGAAGTGTGCCCTTCCTTTCTTTTATACCCTGAGTCTATTCTTATGTTGAGTTAGTTAACCACTAGGGTTAACTCCTAGCTTTTCTCCACATGTTATTTTCTTTCATTAAGTTACCTTTTTTCTCCCAAAGTCAACTCAATAATATAACGTTGTTCTTAGGCATTGGCTTCTGGTTGACTTTGTCCCCATGGTGCATGAGACTATAGTCTAGTGGGGACAACTAGACTACTGAGTCTCTCTAAACCTCTTCATCAAGAGGTGGGAGACATTACAGTTGTAATGTTCCCAAGCCAAATTGTTTTGCTGGAAATACTAATTGTTCACTATTTATTGTTGTTTGGATGTGTGTTTGCAGGTTTACTCATGAAGTTGTGCATTAGGATTTATATTATGGAGGTTATAGCAATGAAGTGATAGATCTGAAGCATATACCATAAACAAAGATAATATACAATAAGAAACACCAATATAGAACCAACAATGGCATATTTGACCTTTATTTAAATAGTAGATAGACCTTGTAACCAGAGATCTGCAGATCTGGACGAAAACCACAATAATATCCAAACTGGAATGATAGTTGCTACAATAATAACCAATATTGATGATAATATCCTTCAGAGGCACCCTGATGAGAAGATACAGTCCTCTAAAGGCCTATAGCTGCCAGATATGAATGATAAGATGAAACCCTGGCCCTATGAAGTGCCAAACCCCCAAACTGGATAAGTTGTGCACTATCCTGGTGGTTGTAGATATCCAAGAATTCAGTCCTCCTCTTCTTGTTCTCCAAATGACTCCAAACTCTCTTGGAATGTATATCAGGACACTAGAACCCTCATGGAAAAGTATCAAGCTGAATGGTGAAGTGTTGACACTCCAAATGAGAAAACCCCCTAACTGGTTTGCGCCCTCCTCGATGACTAAAGACCCGATATTTCGACCTCTCTCCTAGAGACCTCCAAATGCTACGAAAATCACTGAGATGATAGATCGGGGAAATGCAACCCCATTGGTGAAGTCTCAAGCTGAATAATGAAGATCCTAGCCACCAAATGATAGAAACCTCTTTATGTAATGTGCCCCTCTCTTCTCCAACTTGTGACAACTCTAACAAATAATCTGATGGGAAAAACTCCTCTTGAATAGACTATAAATGAGGTCCTAGACCATACAAAGAATACCCAGATATTCCTTTGCCCAAAATCCTTCTCCTTGCTTAAGATCAAACTGATATTTACAAGATGGTGCGCCCTCTTTCTAGAAACCCCCTTTGGTTGCGCACTATTACCCCCCTTTCAATGTATCTGATCTCTATAATGTTGTATAATGGAATGGGAGGAATGTTTCACCTCCAGGACCAAGCTGGGATCAAGAAAGGTGGAATCTTTCACCACCAAGTTGATCTCTAGGGTTTTAGTCTCAAAACCCTCAAAATTACTTGTGCTCAAGAGCCCAAATACAAAATATGATAATAATCTAGAATGCTTTAGAAGTGTGTCCTTCCTTTCTTTTATACCCCCATTCTATTCTTTTGTTGAGTTAGTTAACCCCTAGGGTTAACTCCTAGATTTTCGCCACGTGTTATTTTCTTTCTTTAAGTTACCTTTTTTCTCCCAAAGTCAACTCAATAATATAACCTTGTGCTTAGGCATTGGCTTCTAGTTGATTTTGTCCCCATGATGCATGAGAATATAGTCTAGTGGGGACAACTAAACTACTGAGTCTCTCCAAACCTCTTCATTAAGAGGTGGGGGACATTACAATCTTTCACTAAAGGCATTTTTCATTTGATCCCAAGTTGTGATACTATTTCCCTCCAAGCTCATAAACCATCTTAGAGTTGAATCCTTCAAGGTGGAAGAACAAATTTTGAGCTTTTGTTCATTAGTGGTATAATCATATGTCCTACATATAACTGCAAAATCAAACAAGAAAGTGTTAGGATCTTCATAAACAAGCCCATAAAAATGAGGTAAGGCAGAAGGGTTAATGTTTTTCATGAAATAAAAAAGAAAGTGAAAAACTTTTTTTTTTCTTTGATATACAATGCAAAAAGAGAGTGTGACAAGGAGCTATCAATACTCACACGAAGTAAAAGCACTTGGGATGTTAAACTACACAAATTCTATAGTGAAGTTGGTCTGGTGACTGAGGTATCTTTTTTTACTTCTCCAAGTCACACAAAAGAAAAATAAATAAATAAATAACATGAATAGTTCAACACCTCCTCGACAACGACAACAAAAAGTGATGGCCCTAGGAATAACAACAATAATTTATTGTACACTTGGCTTCCTACTTTACTTTTTCAACCCTGGGTTCATACAAACTTAAGAGGTGTTATGCAGTATGTATGCAATATGCACTTGTAGGTAGAAAAGGTCTGAGAATGATCAAAGGTTGAAAATGTGCAGGAAAATAAACTGGCAGAAAACAACTCTAAACTATTGCTTGAAGGAAACAAACAAATATGAAATCACAACTAATATAGATTGCATGGAAAGAACTTATTCTAATGGAAGTAAGGAATATTGAATCAAGAAGATCAAACTAACATAAAAAAGATGAATTCAATCTAAGTTATGACATAAAGTTGTAACTGAAGTAAAGCTACATTGATGCATGAATAAAAAAATCTAATTGCCTATTCATACCCATGAATAATTCCCCCTTGGACCCCCTCTCTCTTATGGAATCATGTGGGTTGGATTAATACCCATGAATAATTCCACCTTGGACCCCCTCTCTCTTCTGGAATCATAACCCCCCATCATTCTTCATCTCTTTTGTATCACATCCAACGATTATTACTTTTATTAATTATTCAATGCACATAATATNAAATATGGGCTCTTCACCCCAACACATTGGGTCACCAGCCTAATTCACATTTATACAATTACATTATAATTCATGGGGATTAAAAGTTGGTATGTTACATTCCCCTCTCCCTTACTTTTTCATTGTCCTCATTGCACAACACCCTACAAGTGTAATTTCATTTTGCAATTTCAACTCACTGTCCATTAATCAACATATAGACTCTCTGACCCAAAATCACATAGGAATTCCAGTCTAAACAAAATTACATACGAACTTTGGCCCTGATACCAAAACTATATAGGTGCTCCAACCCCCAAAACTCATAAATACATAAGCGCTCCAACCCCAAAACATAGATACAAAGGCACCTTGTCCCAAAACATATACATAATCCACAAATATTCTCCTACAACTATCTCTATTTCCACCAGCTCTCTTCCTCTTGACCTACACAACCCAAGGAATGTACCCCTTCATTGCTCATAGTCTATCAAGAGTCCCATTCGTTTATTAGGGTGAACCTAAGGAATGTGCCCCCTTCAATGTCCTCAGTCCATCAGAATGCACCATTCATTTATCATGGTCTCTTTGGCATAGGTAACTAGGAATATCACTACTGAGATCTCAAGGGATTCACTGCTAGGAAGAAATACTAGGAAAATAGCTAGCAACAACCTTACTGCTATAGTGAAACTCACACATGAGTTCACTCTTTAGGCTTGTCAACCTAGTTCTTTGATAGTGCAATTCCCACACATGAGTTATCTATTCAATACTGCCAATCTGGTTATTTTGTTGTATTCATCCTATAGGCTCAGGAATCCCTTTCATTGTTATACAGTTCCTCAGGTGATCCATCATTTTTCAAAGTGTTCTTACTTATACGAATGTCAAATCATTGCTAGAATTCTACTAGCAACCTATGAGTTGTGGCAATCAACCCATCTACATCATATGCATACAGTCAATATGAGACATCATCATTCAATTTTCATTTATAATTTTTCAAATCTGTTTTACACATGAAAACAGAATTTCCAAAACATGAGTTTTTTGCTCATAGTTGTTTGGCTCTTGCAGTGATAGATATCAATTTTCCTTATGGGATTACATCCCTACCATATCCAATATCATTTCCCCTGAAATTTTCTCAATTTCCATGGAGACAAACAAATTATTAGCATATCATAACAATTTTCAATTATTAATTTCTTAAATCTATTTATAAATGAAAAGAAATATTCCCATGCATGATAAAAAAATTTGCTCATTATGTTGGGCTCTTGCAACTGTATATATTAGTATTACTTATGGGCTTACATCATTTCCATATCCAAGAACACTCTACCTACAATTTCCTCAACTTTCTTGGAGCCAAACAAGATTGTTAGCACTCATGAACATTTTCAGTAGTTCATGAAATGATCTCAGAATTGTAATTTACCAACAATTCAATCATTTCCACCCATTATTCACATTGAAAATGGAATTCAACCATTAATCATATTATCTATAATGAATTTATTATTCATTGTACATGCATTATCAACATACCAAGATTTTCATAATGCAATCAAACTTTACCAATAAACATAATCAATGTGTCAATAATCATGGCCACATTTGCACAATGCATCCTTGCATTAACTGTGGAATACCATATGCTCATGTCATGTATTCCACCACGTGAGTTGGAAGGTATGTCCCATGCCTCAATACATCATCCAAACTCTTCCCCACAACCCATCCAATCATTTGGATATCTTTCTCTTCAACCCATACACAACACTAGGAACATCATCCCTTAGTGTTATTCAATGTAGGCAAAACAATTGCAGCCCAAATATCGGTTATATAGAGGAAATCCACTATGCACTTGGATGGTACTATAGCATTTCCATATCTAATCTCATCGTGGCCTCACACATGACCATCTCTAATGGAATTCATTGCTACAATAGGAGTAATGTCTCTTGACTTAACTTGGTTATGATCTCATAACCAACATAACACAATATGTAATTAAATTTCCGATAAATGCATTCAAGAAACAAATAATATTTGCATACTCAAGGACTCCTTCCTTTACATCAATTCAAATATTTAAATTCAACTGAGATAATTCTTACCTCAATTCCCTTCAACATTTATACATCATAACAACCTCAAATGCATACTTGCATGGTTGTTATCAATTTACTTGATGCTACCTAATCAACTGGTACTTTGTAGAATCTCATAGGCTCCCTTCACCAACCTCTTGATAA
>JASDQU010102292.1:0-10259 GCA_032191745.1 Picea mariana
CATTGGAAATATCTATCTGAGGAATACAACATTTGAATAAAAACATATCCCAAAAAACATCGTTTAGGGCTTCAAAATGGATCTAGAAGTTCAGGACCCGAAAAACTGCTAAAAATAGTAAATTGCCAAAAATGTCAGAAAACTGTTTTGAGCCAGTTGGAGAAGGTGGGTGGCCACCGATATCCATATGGATCACCATCACATCTCTTCTTAGAGATAAGCTACCACCATTCTAGCGAGTCTTTCACTCTGTAATTTTACAGTCCATACATTTCGCTCATTAATATAAATTGTGTATTACTGTATATCTGTGCCTCTTGTTATATATTTGATATATCTCTATTATATTATTGGCTCTCTTCCAATATCTCTGTATATTTCTGTGTTATATCTCTGCTCTCATTTCGTGCTGAAAATAATCCAGATCTGTGGTATCAGAGAAGGCTTCTCTTGATCGTTTTTCAGTGCATGTTCCCGACGAGGTCTGAGTATAGAAAGTTGGGTCTCGATCTTGTCTCCCTTGAGGAAAATATCTCTCGCATTCCCAAGAAACTCTCCATGGCAGAAGAAAATAAAAATGACAGAGCAAAAGATTCTATTAATATGTTGCTTGAGCAAGCTCTCATGCGACAGAGGGACGAAATGATGGAGAATTTTTTCCACATCCTTCAGCTCCTGCTGATAACAACAGATGGGTCTTCATCAAGCGACCACTTTGGAGGCACCTCGCCTTTCAAGGTACAAGTTAATTTTTATATTCTTGTATTTGAAGGACAGATAGATGTAAATGCCCTCGAAAAATGGTTAAATCTACTAGAAGGTTATTTCTCTGTTCATAATTTCTTCGACAGGGAAAAGATCACCTTCACACTCCTTAAGGATCTCCCCCATGTCAAACATTGGTGGGAAACTTACAGGGAGAAAATTTCTACATAGGAGTCTGGAATCTATGGGGACGAGCCCACCTGGAATTTTTTTGTGGATGCAGTCAAGGAACAATATTACCCTATTGGAAACTATGATGACCAGTACATGAGATGGACTACATTGCGACAAGAGAGGGGCCAAGAAGTGCCAAATTTCACCAATACCTTTCACACCTTGAACACCAAGCTGGGTATCAAAGACTCCGAGCGACATTTGGTTCTGAAATACCGTGGGGCTCTACACAGATACATCTAAACTAAAATGGAGTTTCTAGAAATCTCATCGATGGGAGCTTCTTATTGATATGTTGTCAAGATCAAGCATAAATTTAAGCACCAGAACAAATGGGAGTTAGGGTCTGCAAATCCGCAACAACCAAAGTATGATAAAGACAACCTTAACAAACAACCTCCCGAAAACCAGTCCAAGACACATGAAAATAAGGGTAAGGGAAAGACAAAGAATGACACTGGAAAATGGTGCGATTTCCACAAAAGCCCCTGAAACAACATCGACGATTTTTTCTCAAAACCGAGATCAAAGAAAAATATCCGAACCCGGATTCAAAATCCGATTCAGAAAATACTGGGAAGAGACATATCATCGACACAGACCCCACTACTACTGTCATGACCACACCAATTCAACCAGAAGAACCAATAGATCTTGAAGAGGTGAATCACCTTTTCCATTCACAGATGTGGGTGAAGGGGACCCCATTGCATTTCATTGTTGATAGGGTAAGCAAGAAGAACCTCATCTCAACAGAGGTTGTCAAATAGTTGGGATTGTTGACAACACCACACCCGCAACCATACAACATCGGGTGGCTTTTCCAGGGATGAGATATTTGTGTCAACCAATAGTGCCACCTGTCCTATGGCATCCAGCCCTTCAAGGATGAGGTATTGTGTGATATTTCCCCTTTGTATTTCTATGATGTTCTTTTGGGCCAACCATGTATGTGGAAACATCATGCTATTTATGAGTCTCAACCTCGTAGTGTCATTATTACTTTGGGAGGTTATCTCTATAGGATACCAGAGGTAGTTCCGACTAATCTCCCACCTAAACAATGTCACAAGGTAATATCTCATACTACAAAATTCAGCTTCTTCACAATCTGTTCAAAAGGTGAACAAAAGAACACCGCAACCACTATAGCCTCAATCCAAGCACCTTTTGTTTAGCAGAAGCAGGTTGCAAGATTGAAGAAAAGTGCAAGGATTCCTTCTGCACACAGTCATATCATGTAGCCAAACTGGTTAAAAAGGTCCAACTCTTCCAACCACAAATTCATAACAACCTTCAACAAGCTAAGCAATGCAACTTCTCTAGCAAAACAAACAACTCATTAAGATGCAGATTCAACAAACACTTTTCCCTCTCCCTCGGGCACTCAATGAAATGGATACCATTGCTTCCTAAGGAGGGAGGATTGATCTAGGTGGATATTGGTGGCCACCCACCTATTCCAATTGGCTCAAAACAATCTTTTTGCAATTTACTATTTTTAACAGTTTTTCGGTTCCTAAACTTCCGAGACCATTTTGAGGGACTAAATGAAGTTTTTTTGAGATGGAGCACCTCAATGATATCCAAAAGATTTGATTGATCCCCCAAAATAAATCTCCTCGATGATACCTTTCCAACGAGCTATTGTGCGCCCCAAACAATGATCGTGTGCCAAAGTTACGCTCCCGGGAAGTTGATACACCAAACTACCCAAAACGGGGTCCACAAAACTGTTGGCTTTTCATCTTCTGGGGTTAGGGTTTTGGATTTTATTTAAGTTAAAAATTCATTTAGAGCCTCATTGTATTCATCTTCTAGTGAATGAGCATATCCATCACATCTCTTCTTAGATATAAGCTGGCACCATTCTAGCGAGTCTTTCACTCTGTAATTTTACAATATGTACATTTCGCTCATTAATAGAAATTGTGTATTACTGTATATCCGTGCCTCTTGTTACATATTTGATATATCTTTGTTGTATTACTATATCTCTTGCAATATCTCTGTATATTTCTGTGTAATATCTCCGTTCTCATTTCATGCCGAAAATAATCTGGATTAGAAGTTTGAAGAGGATATTATGTGAGACCTATCTAACGGCTTTTATATTAACACGACTCACTTTATATGTTGTGTTTGGATTGTGTACTTTGCATCCGATATTCATGATGCCTCTTGGATCACATAATCCCCCTCCTTGAATGATTATTTCACATGGTTGATGACATTTGGATCCTTTGGAGGATGAATGAGGGGTGATTACCCCACTTGTATGCAAGCCAACCCATCATTTGAGGGAGGATGTTTGGAACTCCTAGGAGGATTTTGGAGGTTTTTATCATATGGATTTAGTCACATGACTCCCCTAACACGTGTCGACATGACCTTGAGGTCAATGATGATGGGACATTCCATGTAGAGGATGATTGATTGATGGGACATTTCACCTTTTGAGGACATTGAGACTTTTCTTGAGGACATTTCACTTAGAGAGATGATGTTGTACCTTTCCATTCATGATGACATCCTTTGATGATGGGATGTTATCCTTTGATGATGAGACATTGCATTTGGAGGATGAACGTTTCACCTTGATGATGATTGGACACTTTGATGAAACATTAGGGTTCCTTGAGGATGACATGGGACCTTTTGACGATGTCACACCCTTTAGAGTCCTTGAGGCACCCTTGGAGATGAAACATTGCACCGTTTCATGGCAACATTTCACCTTTTGCAACATCTCTTCTACTTTTTAGTGAGTCGTCCCCTCATTGAGGCCACACGTGTGAGACTTGGAGCACTTTTGAAAGGGATGATTTGGTTGTTGAGCTAGCTTACTCCATCTTAGAGGCATCGTTGGGATCTTAGAGGCATCGTTGGGGTCTTAGAGACCTACCCACTCTTGTATCATGGATTATTTATGTATTGTTGCCTTATCTCTAGGGTTTATGAGAGATAAATACATTATTTTATGTTTTTAGGGATTGTATTGTGTGAGAAGGGTGCTAGATCTATCATATAAATAAGAAAAACATTGCTCACTTTCAAATCATTGCTACTTGTGGAGATATATTACTCTTGTCTACTTCAACTTGTTCTCTTTCATGGAGAATGTTGTGGATGGTTAACCAGGGTGACTTCTTTGGGAACTATGCTTGTGGATCTCTTAATACTTGGATGACATGGAAATTAGGGTTTTGATGGATGAAAAATGTTTTAAGCAAGTGTTGTATTTTTATCTAGTGGTTTTGTTTAAAGATGCATTTTTAGATTGATGTTGCTTCTCTAATGGCAGTTCGTCATCCTCTTGGATCAGTTTTTAACAAACCATTTTGTCAAAATCCTTGGAAGGTTACTAGTAGAGGAATATTCCCTTGTATCACCCCCCCAACATTTTAGGAGGATTGCCTAGGGTTAGTAGTGGACAACCTCTAAGCCTCACCCTGAGATAATCCACTTCATTCTCTCAAAGAAGGATCTCTTTTTGATCCCATATGCCCAAAATAGTAGGCGCTAGTCTTTTTCTCCATAATAGTCAATATTTATTGCTGAACTTTACTACTTTAGGGTTATGGTTAGGGTTTCTTTGCTGCAAAATTTCATTTTCTGCCATCTAAAAAAAATGTCTAGGGTTTTAGGGCTAATTTTCGCTACTGAATTTTCTAATTTTGTTGGTAAATAAAACACTAATTTAACCTAGTATTTAGCCCTATAATTCGTTGGATCATTTTATGATCAAAGGGCTATATTTTTACTACTGAAAATTGATTATTTTATTGTTGTCATAAATCTATTGCTGCTAAAAATTCACTGTTTTATTGTCGTTCTGAATTTACTACTGCTGAAAATTACATGCTTTACTACTGAAATAATCTCTATACTATTAGAGATCATTTATTTTACTGGTGTGATTGCTGTTATCACTTTATTTACTTCTGATTTCTGATACTACTGAACTCATACTTGACTTGGAAGGCCTTTCTAGTTGGCTTGAGCCCTCAACACTTCAAATCTGGAAATTTTCTTTTTCCACCACTGCTTATTCACTTTCTTATCGTTACCTTGGTGGTAGTGTGAGTAGTCACCCTAGGGGTCCCTAGACTTGATTGTGTCTTGCTTGGGGATTCTTTGAGGCTACTGGGGAATCCTCTCTTGTGTTAAATATTATTCCTTCACTAAAGAGAGGGAAATTGTTGCCTAGGTGATAATGGTGACATCTTCCATGTTCCACTTGTCTTAGTGCCTTGTGAAGTTTTTGCACTGGATGTTAGATTGTGTGGTAACATAACATATCTTAGTATTTCCAAAAATATGTGGGCATAATCATCCATGGTTAACTATCCCAATTTCAATTCATGAAATTCCTTGACCTTACCATCATAGTCCCTCTTTGAAAGGTATTTTTTTCGAAAATATTTCTTGAATTGTTTCCAGGTGACTTTCCTCTCACTAATCCTCTTCACATTTTTGAGGTCTTCCCACCAAATTGATGCTCTGCCATTCATATTAAAAATGGCCATTGCAAGCTTTATATTCCTAGAATATTGGTGTACCTGAAAGTATATCTTTAATCCAAGAAGCCATGCATTAGATTCTTCACCTGATTTCACCTCACCATCAAAGGTAGGCATCTTTGCCTTTCTCGACTCCTCTCATAAACAATCTTTGGAATCCCTCCTCTTTTCATGTTTATGAGAATCATGCTTTGATCCATTGTTGATTGATTTGTTAGAAGCAATTATATCCTTGTCTGATGCGTTTGACAATGTCCCTTCACTAGATGTCTGAGTCTTAACGTTATGTAACCTCTTGCTACTGTTACTTGAGATCTGTCCTTATGCATTTGTTTCTAAATTTTAGTCAATCTATAAAGGAAACATTTAATCATTTTGTTCTTCTTGAGCTCTTATTATCTTTTCATTATCAGCCTTGCAACTTTGAAGTTATTCTTTCAAACTTCTCATGGTCTTTATAATGATCGGGGAGTCTCAATATTTCTTCTTTCATTAGATTCAGTTTCCTGGAAAGGTTGTGAATATCTCAGGGTAATATTTACTGATTTCCCATGAATATATGAACATTATTTGTTGTCTGTGTGTTTGTTTCAGAACAAAGCAAAATAATCTACTAGTTTTGTTTTAACATAGCATCAAAACTATTATCCTTCCCTTTTTGCTGAGCCTATACAATCCCTAGTGTTGTAACCTTGGATTTGGTTCTTGACCCATGCTTGTTTAGTGTTTGAACTAAGGATCTAATACCACTATGGCATGCACCCAACCACTCTTGTACACTATTGGATTGCTGGGGTACTTCAAATTTTCTTTTACCAAATTTGAATTTATGGTCTGATATCAATTTGCCGTGCCCCCATTATGACATAAGAGTAAGAGTGAACATTCTAGTTATCTATTGAGTTATTTACCATGGAACATTTTCTTACCCGATTTTCAGCTCGGGGCAAGAAGTTATGGTCTTTTAAAGTTCTTGATAATTTTCTACTAATCTACATTGGTATGCCTACATGGCACGACATGACATGTGCCAACAGTCATGGCAGTGTTCTATGAAATTTCCTTGAGGCGCCGATGGAAAAGATGAATCGAGCACCAATGGAAAAACAAGGGAAGATTTAAGGCACCAAGTCTAGGGTGTCAATGCCAAGGGTCCATTCCATCGTTGTAAACAACGAATCTTAGGGGCACCAATGCTAGAGGAATTTCAATCACCAAAGACCAAGGAGAATTAAGGACGTTGATAAGAAATTTCTTACCAATGGCCGATGGGAAAAATTCTTATCAATTCGCAATGGCAGAGTAGGTTTTGGGTTTAAGGCATCGATTCAAAGACAAATTTATGTGTCGATTCAAAGGTCAAATTTAGGAGCCAATTCAAGAACCCCTTGTTGCAGATTCAAGAACCGAGGTTTATTCAACCTTAATTGGTTTATTCTCAGTAAGCATTCCATGGAAATTATAACAAGATTCAGGCATTATCCCTTTTTCCAAGAACTCCCTTCGGTTTTTCATCCCATTCAAACCAAATTTTATGGAAAAACCACAGAAAGTTTTATGTGCATACCAATTCTCAAAAAATTCTTTAAGAGTGATATACCGTGACCTCAAGATGCCTTCAAGAACCAATAAGAGAGGTATTACAAGGCGATGAGACAAGAGCTTGTTCGAGCGCTGGTTAGAGATAGTTTAAGGCATTTGTTTGAGTTCAAATTCACTCTCACTCAAAACACTTGATAGAGATTACAACAAAGTTTAAGAATTGTTCTAATCAGGGAAAGACACAAAGAATTTGTTGTGCAGTTTGGATTCAAACAACTCTTTAGGGAGGATACACAACGGTTTCAAGGGCAATTTCTACGACCCAATGCCCAAACTATACAAGCATGAAATTATTCTCAAAGGGGATATCCAACTACAATGTCATGAATTATTATTTGCCAAAGGCATTCCATATCCAAAAAAAAATCAAATTTCACAAGTAAAACCATTTACCCAATAGTTTATCCAAAAATCAAATTTCACAAGTAAAACCATTTACCCAATAGTCTCAACACTAGAATCATAAGTAAAGGGCGATATCATGGAAAATAAAGGCACAAGGCACATGGACCAAATAATTATATGTTTTATGAGTCTATGAATTCACCCAGAGCATGCCCATACCCATAACAATTTCATATAGGAAACATCAAAAATATTTATTTCTTTCTTAATCTCAATAATGAAAAGAATTGTCACACATCATCCTCATTTCCAAAAACTTAAACTTTGTAATTTTCAGAAATCTAATCACAATGTAGTTGTAGCATAAATTCAAAGAAATATAACCAAACGAATGAATCATTTTTGTAAACATGAAACAAACAACATACATTTCTTTAATTCTTTATCCAATCAACCTGATTTTTTTTCACAAAACATACATATTTTCATAAATTAAATATGTATACGAATTTACAGATCATAAATGAGAGACTTATCTAGTTATAGGTTGCTGTCCAAACAATTGACTAGGGGTGAGTGATTTTCCACCCAACCGCAAGATCTATTGCACATCAATCTATCTACAATAGGCCACCCCCTAGCTAGGCTATGATACCACATGGGAGAAATTGGAAATATTAGGGATTTCTGTGTAGTCTCTCTAACTCAGAGCAAGGATTTACTAGCCAAGAATCTCACTGTCGAGTTCTTAGGAATAGAAACAACTCTTTGGAACCCCTAATTCCCGACCCACACAACACAAATAGACAACTCCCTTATATGCTCCACAGTCCCTCAGAAGTCTCCCCCTCCAATTCTCTTCAATGTGTTCCCAACAAGGTCCCAACAAGGTCCTGTAACTCTAGCAATTTCATCCTAGTTTCATACTCTTCTCAAGGTTCTAAACACTTGTTTTCATGGTTGTTCTTCCTCACACACTATGGTTGGCTTTCTATATATACATCCACTCCATTGTTTCTTTCTAATATCTTGCTTTCCAAAACATAGTTCTCTTCTCTACTCAAATTTCTTCTCCCTTTTTCCCATGCATGTTTGACTCTCACAATATCCCAAATTGATTGTACTTGTTATCCCCCACTTTCAGGGATAACTAGGAGATCATGTCTCGAGGCCCACAAGTCCTAGACATAGAGTACCGAGAGCAGGATTGACTTTAGCATGGTTCTGGAGGGCCCACCTTTTCTTTCTTCCAACACCTTTATCTTGTCAACAACAACAACATCCACCACCATCGGCTTGGTCCTGTGTCAGAGAAGGTTCTTGCTCCATGAGGTAATTAGTCCAGGTATCATGGTATGTGCCACTTTGATCATCAAAACCATTGAATGTATGCATATGATTCCTTTTATTTCTAACAACTGCTTGGATATTACACTTGCCCACTTGACCATGTTTGGGGGGATTGACAGGGTGCCCTAGCAAGTCCGTGTCTGTAGGTTTTGGTCTGCCACTGGGGGGAATTTTTGAAAATCCATCGTCCGCTCCCATCATAGTACCACTTTTCCATCTTGTTTCCCGCTCACCTATCCCATTCCACTTGTCCAGACATTGGGTTAACCTATTTTCAGGATTGCACCTTATCTCGCAGGAAGAAGGGGCTAAAGGACCAGAAGGTGAAAGCAAGCTGGTAAAAGATAAAAGCCTAAAATTAAAACCTTGAGATGCTTCGCCCAGGGATCCCCGAGAAAGCAATAAAAAGCTTCTCAGCAAGAAACAAGAGGGACTCAGAAAAATAATAAAACAAGGCCTAACCAGAGGATAGGGGGTCTCATCATGAGCTAGCCTATTAGGTCCATGGGTATCTAACAGTATGACATTGCCATTAGCTGGTCACCACACCAGGGCAGTGACTCTTGGTTGCATGGCCAAGGGAAAGGGGGCCTCATCATGAGCCAACCTTCTCATTTATGTGAAAATACTTGTGGGTAACGCTGCCACCATTGGTCACCACGCCAGGGCAGTGTCCCCTGATTAGCTCTTGAACAAAAAAAAGANTAAAAGAATAAAATGATGAAGCATAAAAGACAAGAATGGGTTTGGAAAAAATGCATCCATGACAGGTACATCTCGCCTTCTACAAAGGCACCCACAGGTAACATTTTTTGCATCATTGGCCCTCACTGCACCCACATGTTTGGACATCCCCTGACCACATCACCTACTTATATGGCTTGGATGAGGTTTCTTCCGAACTTTCCTTCTTCTGTGGACACTAGCCCAATAGGACACCTTGTCCTTTTCTCCAGACTTGTATTGTAGGTTTGTGTGATGTCTTTGAGCTATTAACCGATGTATTAGGGATTTTATGCACATGTTTAATAATATTGATGATGAGATGTGATTGACATTGCTATGATCCTTGAGACTGATGAGCCCATGGAGGGCATATCTTTTGATGTGCAGGACCATGCCCGACGGATAGGTACCATTTTGGACCGATACACATGGGGAGATGATTAATTCAGACCTCCATGGGGCTGAAGAGCTCATCAGGTGGATGTTGAGACCCCTTCAGGGGGAAGAGACAAGATAGAGATATCAGGGGCTTTGCACCGGAGAAGAAGAGGACGTTCCACCAGAGGCACCCCGACACAACTTGACCTAGGGGGGTTGAGCCCTTTTCAGTAGAACCTTGGCCTTGGAAGGCCTGGGACATCACACTTGATGACCATGATGTCATCCAGTGTATTAGACGTCTTAGGAGGCAGACTGGGCAACAGTGGCACGTGTGGCAGGTTGGAGAAGCCTAAGGAGGGCTAACATTTTTCTCCAGGATGCTTCATTTTCCAT
>JASDQU010102292.1:44947-56096 GCA_032191745.1 Picea mariana
AAATTCAAATATGACAATAACAACTCTAAGTAGGTCACACTCCTAAAGAAAAAATAGGTCAAGTGGATCCCACAATAGAAACCTTCTCAAAGAATGTCCCCTCCTCTTCATGAATAATTGTTGCTTGGTCAATAAGTTGACCTGGTAGAAATTTTATTTGGATTGCAAGTTCAGATGAAGAAATGAATTGAAGTCCATAACAAGCAAACTCAAAAATAGGGTGTACTATCTAAAAATAGATCGCATGTCGGTTACTTGTTGGGAAAGTAACTTGCTCTTGAAGCAATCTCTCATTTGGGGGGTTAATTATTTTAACACTAATAATCACATAAGGTTCACATCACTAGGTCAAATTATCATCATGAAAATTAGCAATGGATTCTTAGGGCCATTCTGCTTCTAGAATGCTCAGAAACCCTTATTTTGACCCAATTTTTGGAATTTTTAGAATGACTTTAATTTTTTGCCCATATTGTTCGTCATAAAGGTTATCCAAAACTATGAGCAAATATCGAAACCCTAATTTTGACCTAATTCTTCACAATGTTGGATCACCACTAAATTTTGGCCCACACATTATCCTTAATAAAGGGCATCTTAAAATGTAATTATTTTGAAAGGGATGACAGCCTAATTTTTCTTTATTTTTCGATCGACAATTCAACTTTGACCAAAATTTTTACCTTCTATGATTTCCACCAAATTCAAAACACATGCACTTCTCCATAAACGGTATTGAAATATATGCTCGGATTTTAAGAAAGATGAATTTTCAAGAAAGCAAAAATTTCCAAGTGAATCTTGAAAATCTAATCTCACCCTTTGGAGTCTCCAACCTCCCATGCTTTCTAGAGTTGTATCTAAAATGCAAGAATAGGGAGCCTACTAAACCAAAGAATCTTGTCAAGTTATGTACTAATATGAATGTGCATTGATCCATGAAGATGTGTTATGAGGATCACCTGCCAGAAACCTATCCAATCCTTAACTTTGCAGTGGAACTTGTGACCATGTGCTAAGTATGATTATATTTCTCACAAACTATTGATTCCAAATGACATTTTCATCTGTAATGAAACCACAAATATTTGATGTCGATATCCCCTAATGTATCCACAAACTATCAATACCACTCTAATTAAAATGAGTTTTGAAGAAATTTGTTTTGCATGTAAACATGGGTTCCATCTTGGGACAAGAACCCCCCTATGAGATGTTAATAATCCTATAAATTTGGCACTAATGAGAACTTATAAGCTTGGAACTTGGGACCAAAACATAGACTCAAATCAACTTGACACTAAACATAACTTGACTTGAAGTTTTGACTAGCATATCCATACTCGAATTCTTCGCCAAGACTTCAAAACATGATAAAAAAATCTTTTATGGATCAAGGATAAAGAATCTGGATCCCAAACCATGTACTCCAAAGAGTATTTCGATTTTTTTAATTACCCAAATTCAAAAATCGAAATAAGACTTTAGACATTGTTTATGTTTGATGATTAAATTGCATCAAGAGGATACTTATTTTGATTCAGCGTTTGAAACAAAGACAAGACTCGATAACTTCAAAAACTTCCTTCCCAAAAGTAATATTAATCACCTAGAAACCACTTGCAATTGAAAGCATAAATCCACTTTCCCCAAAGAAAACATAATCACCTAAGTAACAACCTCCAATTAAAAGAAAACTAGACTTCCTAAAATCACCTAAGCTTTAAATAAAATAACATAACTTGAACAAAAATAAAAAATGGGATTGAAATTATTCAAATCTAGTCTACCTAATTCCCTGCAAGACTTTGGAATTTTCTTCTTTTACTTCTTCATTTTTAATCTCATTGGAAGTAGCTTTCGAAAATTTTCATAGATAGGGAATTTCGATCTCTCTCCACCCAAATCCATAAGGTAAAATGTGTTCTTACCCACAAAATTATTGATTTGGTATGGGCCCAACCAAAGAGAAATGAACTTGCCATGTTCTCTTGGTTTCTCAAAACTCCTTGCATGAACCTTCCATGAGACTTTTTGCATTTCTCATGCAACTCAACTAACTGATCTATTCTTAGGCTTACAAAGATTCAACTCTGTAGCAAAACATTGAAGCAAATTGTACACTGGAAAACGAAGATTAATATGCAAATCAACATCCATATCATAAAAAAATTGGAAATGGATTTTCTTGTTAATATTTTTCTTGTTATCGTGTTTTCCCACGATGCATACTTCAACTTACCATCCCATTTCCTCTTTTTTTGTCCAATCATATGATTCATAATCTTGATAAGTGTAATGTCCCAATTTTGATCCCTTGATTAATTTGTAATTAATTATGTTTAACATTGGATTTATTTTGGCATGGATATTTTATTGTCATGCCATGGTGATCTATACATAATGAACATTGTATATATTTTATTTTTCCAGTTAATAAAAAACCAAGCGACTAACTAAGCACAAGCACACATAAGGGCTATGATACCACGAGTGGGAAAAAGTGAGGAGGGATTAAGTGGGTTCTACATGTCAAAACTCCCAAGCCACCTTCCTAAATTATATTGTGATTAACTATCTATTTTTCCCTTTGACTTATCCAAAACCAATCATTGAATGCATGTAAGGGGTTGGTGGAGAAAGTCACCTCCCTAGTTATGAGGTCATGGGAAAAGTACCCTCATGATGGGAAAGATAACATTGAATGTGTGTAAGGGGTGGGTGAGAGAGCCATCTCACCAAGTCATGAATTTGTGGGTTGAGTATTGTTATCGCACAGTTTGTAGAAAGGATAAAAGCTTGAGGTTTGAAAGCCAAACTATCGTAACAGGAACCAATCCCACCCAATTCACCACAATGGGATGGTTATTTCTCTTTAGGGAGGTGAGGCCCAAGGGAGACGTCCCCAGTGACCTGGGGTTTAGAGAAGGAAAAAAGATTATAAGACAAGGATAAATTTCCCCCCCTCACAAGTCACCACCGAGCAGATAGTCCTGGCTAAACAGCCAATAATAAAGTAAAACCCCACAAGAAGTACACCTGCCTAGAACAAAGCAACAGAAAACTGATATATGCAAGCTAGTTCAATGGGTTAGTACTTCATATAAATAGATGACTATCTGATAAATATATAGGCAATCTGGCAATAAATATTGACTAAGTCAATGTTTATAAATAGCAATAAAAACTATGTCACTTCACCAATAAATATTGGAACGATATGGCATTTAATGCAATAAATCAACACGTCATTCAATTAATGCCTTTATTCACCATTCAATTGCTTATAAAACAAAACGTTTGTTGCACCAAGGTGTTAATAGCAGGAGAAAACGACAGCATATAGGGTTTAGAATGTTAGATCTAGGCTAGAGTTAGTTAGGTTAGGGTTTGATTCAAAGTGTTGAGAGTAGTTTTGATGAGGTTCACTTCAACGCATGAGGTCTTAGGATCAGTGCCTTAGGGTTAAATGGAGTCAATAGTGAAGGACGCAATGGTTGAAGGAGGCAAGAATCAAAACGGCTAAGGACTAGAGGGAGAAGTTAGGAGGTGTTGCTAAGGCAAGGCATCAAAATCAAAACCCTAGGGGAGAGAGGCTCACTCCAGTGTTGCTATGGAAAGGCCTTGTGCTCTCTCCTCCTTCCTTAATTGTAAATGGAAAAATGGCTAGCTGAAAGATAAAGCATAAAACCAAAACTAGAGGGTTTGGTGAAGCAAGGTGTTGCTACAACAAGGCCTTTTCAACAAACCCTAGAGAAAAAATGACCCTAAGTGTAGTAGACCTAGGCTTAAGACGTGTCTCTCTTCTTGGCCTCTAGATAGTACGGCTACAAATAAATGAAGAGAGAGAGTGTGTGTAGCAATAGCTAGGCTCTCTTCTTCTTCAATGTCTAAAAATTTCTCTCTCAGGGGACATCAGACAAGGACCTACTTGTGTGCTTGTCACCTAGGGTTTTCTTCAGCAAAATCACAAACACATGCAAGAAATTAAACTACAACCATTCATTCAAGAAGTTTTACAGAAAAATACTTACAATTCACCAAGAAATATCAATGCAAACCCTAGTTGTAACACCTTCCTTCAAGAGAAATGCCAAAACATGCCAAAATAATCCTCCTTCAACAAGTGTGCATCACTAGATCAACCAATAACCCAAGAGAGGCGCAAATTTCATACCTCCTTATGGAGTGAGTCAATTGTGATGAAAAAATGAAGGTAAAAATCCCTCATTTATACCATTCCATGACCTAATTTTACATTTTAGGTCATGTAAAAGGTCGACAAGGCCAAAATACCAAATCATATTGTTTTTACATTAAATTGTCAGATAAAAACCCTAATCAATCTTAAAGGAGATAAAAATCCCCTCTAAAGGGGACGTTAGCCCCTTCTAGGGAAAATGAAGCATCCTGGAGAAAAACGTTAGCCCTCCTTGGGCTTCTCCAACCTGCCACACGTTCCACTGATGCCCAGTCTGCCTCCCAAGACATCCAATAGGTTGGATGATGTCATGGTCATCGAGGGTGACGTCCCAGGCCTTCCAAGGCCAACGTTCTACTGAAAAGGGCTCAACCCCCCTAGGTCAAGCTGTGTCAGGGTGCCTCTGGTGGAACGTCCTCTTCTTCTCCGGTGCAAAGCCCCTGATTCATCTCTATCTTGTCTCTGCCCCCTGATGGGATCTCAGCATCCACCTGATGGGCTCTTTAGCCCCATGGAGGTTTGAATTAATCATCTCCCCATGTGTACCGGTCCAAAATGGTACATGTCCATCGGGCATGGTCCTGCACATCAAAATCTACGCCCTCCATGGGCTCATCAGTCTCAAGGATCATAGCAATGTCAATCACATCTCATCATCAATATTATTAAACATGTGCATAAAATCCCTAATACATCAGTTAATAGATGAAAGACATTACACAAGCCTACAATACAAGTTTGGAGAAAAGGACAAGGTGTCTTATTGGGCTAATGTCCACAGAAGAAGGAAAGTTCAGAGGAAACCTCATCCAAGCCATGTAAGTGGGTGATGTGGTCAGGGGATGTCCAAACATGTGGGTGCAGTGAGGGCCAAGGATGCAAAAAATGTTACCTGTGGGTGCCTTTGTAGAAGGTGAGTTGTACTTGTCATGGATGCATTTTTTCCAAACCCATTCTTGCCTTTTATTCTTCATTCTTTTATTCTTGTATCTTTTATTGCTTTTTTGTGTTCAAGAGCTAATCAGGGGACATTGCCCTGGCATGGTGACTAGTGGTGGCAGCGTTACCTACAAGTGTTTTCACAGAAATGAGAAGGTTAGCTCGTGATGAGACCCCCTTTCCCTTGGCCATGCAACCAAGAGTCACTGCCCTGGCGTGGTGACCAGCTAATGGCAATGTCGTACTGTTAGATACCCATGGACCTAATAGGTTGGCTCGTGATGAGACCCCCTATCCTCTCGTTAGGCCTCGTTTTATTATTTTCCCGGGTCCCTCTTGTTTCTTGCTGAGAATCTTTTTATTGCTTTCTTGAGGATCCCTGGGCGAAGCATCTTGAGGTTTTAATTTTAGGCTTTTATCTTTTACGAGNAAGCAGTTGTTAGAAATAAAAGGAATCAGATGCATACATTCAATGGTTTTGATGATCAAAGTGACACATACCATGATACCTGGACTAATTACCTCATGGAGAAAGAACCTTCGCTAACACAGGACCAAGTTGATGGTGGTGGATGATGTTGTTGCTTACAAGATAAAGGTGTTGGAAGAAATAAAAGGCGGTCCCTCCAGGGACATGCTAAAGTCAATCCTGCTCTCGATACTCCATGTCTAGGATCTGTGGGCCTCGAGACATGATCTCCTAGTTATCCCTGAAAGTGGGGGATAACATCCGGCTCTGACTCGGGGACATGTGCTCACCGTAGAGCGCATGAGAACCTCAGCATCTCTGGCATAACCTGCTGACCTGCTCAATCTCGATAGAAGTATCAGTAACAAAAATTGGGGTGGAAATGCCACCCCAGCATACATAGATATATATAGACTGAAATAAAACAATCAATAAAGGTGAGTGTGAAAGAAAACTAACATGCAATGCAAATGGTATAATACATGAATGGAAAATTCCTACTTACCTGTACTTACCTGTGAAGTCAGGTTCCCCCACCTTGGTGGGGTTTGAGGAGGCGTCTGTTGATAGGTAATGGGCGCCTTCTTCCTTCCAAAGTGGACAAATAGTAGGAGTCATTAACTGATTCTCGTCCAACCTTGAAAGGTCTGAGCCATGATTGAGTGCTTCCTTTGACATTAGTTGGCTCTCCCTTCTGGGTATCCTACATCCATACTACATCTCCTTCCTTGTACTTCCTAATATTGTACTTGGTTTTCCCTTGGATAACCCTGGTGTACTATGCAGAGGGAGGAGGGTGGGATTTTGCTGTAAATAGTTCCTGTTGGGACTGATGAATCTGTACGTCGTCATCTGGTCTTTTTAGTATTTTTACAGTCCTAGTTTCCTTGCCTTTAAATTCATCTAGGAGTTGTTGGTATTCTTCCTTTTTGGGAAATTTAATCTGATCAAGGTCTTCTTCTATCATGAAAGGCATATCTTCAGGAGAAAATTTATGAAGAGTTTGTATGATCTCATCATGTGCCTTGTTATTTTTGACAGGGTGATTAGCTTCTTGCACATGGGTTTCAGTTATTGGCTCATTCAAGAGACGTCCTATTATTCCATCTTTCAAAGGTAATTCTATAAAAGAAAGGTCCATCTCAAGGGTGTCACCCAACATTGAAGAAAATTTCCTAGAAAACAACATTCCCCACACATCTGGGACGTCTACTATCACGATGTCAATGTGGATTACTTTCTCAGGGTATTCTTTAAGGAAAATTTCCACATTCTCAACTACTCCATGTGTGGGTATGGCTTTAGATTCGAAGCCACACACATTCCTGTAAGGGCATGTGACCTTCAATATTAATTGTTGGATGACTTTAAAGGGCATTATGTTGGTGCCTGCCCCTGTATCCAACATGCAGTTGTTGAGGCTTTTATTGTTCATTATTAAAGTCATGAAGAAGGGAGGATTTTCACCGTATTGGACCCTGAAGTGATCAGCTTGCAACATGATAGGGGGGTCCATGGGTCCATCTGATCCTTGAAAGAAATTGTCAAAACGCTCTTTGACAGATGGCACCTTAATGACTTCTCTTAGGGGAATGGTTACATGCATCTTGGATAGTGCCCCTTCAAAGTCAAAATTTAAGTCAACCCTCTCAGTCTTGGATGTTTTAGGAAGGAGCACATCCAAAGAAGGGGGTTTTGTTTTCTCAGCGGTGGTTTGGCTCAGTTTCTTTCTTCTATACACCTGGAAATCTTGTTTCTTCAATTTTTCTTTTGATTCCTGGTCTAGGTTATTTATTACTGCCATTCTAGCTTTCTTGGTCGCTTCTCTTATGGCCTCTTGATGTTCTTCAACAATGATATTTATCTAAGGGCCTTCCATGAGATGGCCTATATTGTTTACTTGTTGATGGTCAGTATTATTGTAAGGACATTCATGATCCCAATGTGCTTCGTTGCATTCAAGACACCAAGGGTTTTCATCAACAACGTTTGTAGGGGCTAGGGTGTTTGGAACCTCTTGCTCATTCTTTGGCTTATAGAATTGGTTCCCCTTTTGAAATTTCCCTTTGTAGGGGACCCTGGGTGCTTGGCTTTGGGATCTTTCCAAGTTGACGATCCTACTCATCATTTTTTCTTGATTCTTCATGATACCATCCATAGAGGCTTGCAACTTGGTTATACTGGCACAAAAGTCCGAGGTAGGTTCGGTATTGTGGACTATCTTTGGTTTGGTGTCCACTTTCCCCGTTGGATTTGCGAAAGCCTAGATTTTAGATGAGAGGAGGTTAGCCTCAATTCTAGTAGCGAGCTCTTAGGATTCCTGAACTGATTGGGGGTTTTTGTCCCTGAGGAGATACCCTAATTGGCCATTGAAAGACTTGGTGTAGATGTGGACAAGGTAATCATCTTTCGAGTGATGGCTTGCAGGGATCTTTTGCAGCAAGGTCTCAAACCTAGTATGGAATTCCCAAATAGACTCATTTTCATGTTTCCAAAGGTTATTTAGTCGAGTAAGGAGCATGTTAGGGTCTTCTTTGATACTCCACCTCTTGAGAAAGACCTCTTCTAGTCTATCCATGGTTTTAATGCTACCGTCGGGAAGGCTCAGGTACCAGCGCCTTGAGGCATCATAGAGGGTAGTGGAGAACAACTCCATGACTAAATCTTCAGCATCATCACTAATGGAATGAAGCTGAAAAAACGCCCAAAAACTACTCATGTGCTCTTCGGCACAGATTTCATCAGTACCGGTAAATTTAGGCAACCACTTCTCGTACTTGGTTGGCATTTGCCTAGGATAGCCTGGTATGGCCGACATGTCTAGTGGTTTGAAAAGAGTAGATGACCATTGTCTTTGATTGTTGGTTGGATTCGTTGTAGTGGTGGTTTGAGAACTAGACATGGTTTTTAGAGGAAGACTCTTTCCGAAAAGTGATTTTACAATAGGAGAGTTCTTGGGAGGCTTCCTTCTGAAAGATAAAGGAGGGTTATTGAACCTCTTTTTGGTTTGTGGAGTCCCCAGATAGTTTTCTTGAAACTACCAAAGAAAAGGGAAAACACCCTAGTGGAGTCGCCAGGTAAGCTTGTAAGGTAAGGCTTCTAGAGGCAAGGCTTACCAAAAAGTGTCGTCTAAGGAAGGTTTCACTCAGTGTTCCCCAGCAACGGCGCCAAAATGTTATCGCACAGTTTGTAGAAAGGATAAAAACTTGAGGTTTGAAGGACAAATTGCCGTAACATGAACCAATCCCACCCAATGTCACCACAATGGAATGGTTCTTTCTCTTTAGGGAGGTGAGGCCCAGGGGAGACGTCCCGGGTGACCTGGGGTTTCGAGAAGCAAAAGGATTATAAGACAAGGATAAATTTCCCCCCCTCACAAGTCACCACCGAGCAAATAGTCTTGGCTAAACAACCAATAATAAAGTAAAACCCCACAAGAAGTACATATGCCTAGAACAAAGCAACAGCAAACTAATATATGCAAGCTAGTTCAATGGGTTATTACTTCATATAAATAGATGACTATCTAATAAATATATAGGCAATTTAGCAATAAATATTGACGAAGTCAATGTTTATAAATAGCAATAAAAACTATGCCACTTCACCAATAAATACTAGAACGATATGGCATTTAATGAAATGAATCAACACTTCATTCAATTAATGCCTTTATTCACCATTCAATTGCTTATAAAACAAAACGTTTGTTGCACCAAGGTGTTAATAGCAGGAGAAAACGGCAGCATATTGGGTTTAGAATGTTAGATCTAGGCTAGAGTTAGTTAGGTTAGGGTTTGATTCAAAGTGTTGAGAGTAGTTTTGATGAGGTTCACTTCAACGCATGAGGTCATAAGATTAGTGCCTTAGGATTAAATGGAGTCAATAGTGAAGGACGCAAGGGTTGAAGGAGGCAGGAATCAAAATGGCTAAGGACTAGAGGGAGAAGTTAGGAGGTGTTGCTAAGGAAAGGCCTCGAAATCAAAACCCTAGGGGAGAGAGGCTCACTCTGGTGTTGCTATGGAAAGGCCTCGTTCTCTCTCCTCCTTCCTTAACTGGAAATGGAAAAATGGATAGCTAAAATATAAAGCATAAAATCAAAACTAGAGGGTTTGGTGAAGCAAGGTGTTGCTACAGCAAGGTCTTTTTAGCAAGCCCTAGAGAAAAAATGGCCCTAAGTGTAGTAGACCTAGGATTAAGACGTCTCTCTCTTCTTGGCCTCTAGATAGTACGGCTAGCAATAAATGAAGAAAGAGAGAGAGTAGCAACGGCTAGGCTCTCTTCTTCTTCAATGGCTAAAAATTTCTCTCTCAGGTGACATGAGACAAGGACCTACTTGTGTGCTTGTCATCTAGGGTTTTCTTCAGCAAAATCATAAACACGTGCAAGAAATTACACTACAACCATTCATTCAAGAAGTTTTGCAGAAAAATACTTACAATTCACCAAGAAATATCAATGCAAACCCTAGTTGTAACACCTTCCTTCAAGAGAAATGCCAAAACATGCCAAAATAATCCTCCTTCAACAAGTGTGCATCACTAGATCAGCCAATAACCCAAGAGAGGGCGCAAATTGTAGACCTCCTTATGGAGTGAGTCAGTTGTGATGAAAAAATGAAGGTAAAAATCCCTCATTTATACCATTCCATGACCTAATTTTACATTTTAGGTCATGTAAAAGGCCGACAAGGACAAAATACCAAATCATTCTGTTTTTACATTAAATTGTCAAATTAAAACCCTAATCAAGCTGAAAAGAGATAAAAAGGCCCTCTAAAGGGGATGTTAGCCCCTTCTAGGGAAAATGAAGCATCCTGGAGAAAAATGTTAGCCCTCCTTGGGCTTCTCCAACCTGCCACACATGCCATTGTTGCCTAGTCTACCTCCCAAGACGTCCAATAGGCTGGATGACATCATGGTCATCAAGGGTGACCTCCCAGGCCTTCCAAGGCCAAGGTTCTACTGAAAAGGGTTCAACCCCCCTAGGTCAAGCTGTGTCGGGGTGCCTCTGGTGGAGCGTCCTCTTCTTCTCTGGTGCAAAGCCTCTAATCCATCTCTATCTTGTCTCTGCCCCCTGATGGGGTCTCAACATCCACCTGATGGGATCTTCAGCCCCATGAAGGTCCGAATTAATCATCTCCCCATGTGTATCGGTCCAAAATGGTACCTATCCATCAGGCATGGTCCTGCACATCAAAAGATACGCCCTCCATGGGCTCATCAGTCTCAAGGATCCTAGCAATGTCAATCACATCTCATCATCAATATTATTAAACATGTGCATAAAATCCCTCATACATCAGTTAATATCTCAAAGATGTTACACAAGCCTACAATACAAGTCTGGAGAAAAGGACAAGGTGTTCTGTTGGGCTAGTGTCCACAGAAGAAGGAAAGTTCGAAAGAAACCTCATCCAAGCCATATAAGTGGGTGATGTGGTCAGGGGATGTCCAAACATGTGGGTGCAGTGAGGGCCAAGGATGCAAAAAATGTTACCTGTGGGTGCCTTTGTAGAAGGCGAGATGTACCTGTCATGG
>JASDQU010102292.1:73357-83690 GCA_032191745.1 Picea mariana
TCCTATCTTTAAAGCGTGAGCTTCCTAAAATGCATAAAATCTATTTTATTCAGTAGATTATTCACCACTTTTAGCATTCGATGTGTTATTCACAAATTGACCCCTTCCTGTCTTTAAAGCGTGAGCTTCCTAAAATCCATAAAATCTCTTTTATTCAGTAGATTCTTCACCACTTTTATCATCCGGTGGATCTTCAATCATTGTTACGCTCACAATATGTTGTCTATCTTTGGCCTTTCCCTTAAGAACATCATTGAATCATTGTCTGATAATAGAGATTAGATTTTTTATGTGACTTGACATGGTGGCTTCATCTAGCATCTTAAAGATGAATAACTGTAATTTTACGGAAAATTTTACATTCACTACTTGTGCCCCAAATAACTTATTGAGCTTTTCCCATATCTCCTTGGATGATTTGTCTATATCTATGTGGTGTAGCTCTAAATCTAAGATGGAAAGGCCAATAATGGTTTTTGCCTTATCATCTCTACTCTCCCATTCTATCAACTTGTTTGGATCTGCAAGTCCTTCCTCAATTCCTTTGACAATTCCCCAAAAAATTTTATTCATTAATTACATCTTGATATTCATTTTCCACGTATGGAAATTGAAATCTGAGTACTTCTCTAACAACATCTCCATGACTGATCAGATTTGATCTTTTTCACAACTAAAAAATAATTACCAACGGATGCAAATAAAGGTTACTCAAACCAGAGTTGTAGATACTGCAAATCTTAGAGAGATCGATCATAGCACTACAATAAAACCCTTGTTGCCTCTATTGAGAAAATTAAAAAGGATCTTGTGATAAATCGTAGCTAAAAAAAAAACTCAGATCTGAGTGAACTCGTTGCTAAACACCCTCGAATTGTGACACTTTGTGGATCTCAGACTATTGAAGTCGCAAGAGTGGAAACCTTGTCTTTCAAAGGCCCGAGACTCTTGATACAACTTCCTTCATTGATACCATATTACAAAATGAACTAGATCACTAAATGATGAAACCCTAGATAGGGTTGAGTCACATAACTAAGCTAAAAGAAAGATACTCACAATAACACCATATGATATTATAAATGAATAATTGATGCATCTGTTACAAAGGAGTTTACCTCCTTATATATCATTGTTCATTAAGAAAATCATTTCCACTTATGAATGTGGGATAGATTGTTTTACACAAAAAGTGAACATTAACATATTCTAAAGTCATAAAGTGGCTCGATTACATAGTAAGCCTTATACATCAAATACTTCTCATGGGATTATGAGCCATGGACCTTTTTGGGGTACATGTAACACCCATCCAAATAGAAAGGACAACGGATGAGTGACTAAGAGATATGGACATGTTACCCCCATTAAGGCTCCCTAGTAGTACAAATTTTCCCAAGCATGACAACGGTTAACTAGAAAATGATAATGACCACCAAGGTGGGACAAGGAAAAAAGAATAACTCCAAAGTATCATGATTCATTATCAAATTAACCCATGATCACCATTTTCATGCCTCGGGTATTAACATTATCACTCAATATGAAGTTTCAAAATGATGTACATAAGGGTATAAGTGCACCATATCATATCAGTGAGTTGAGTTGAGCATGGATGGGAGGCATATACAGGAAATTAACTATGGAGAGTCTGAATGACATCATTGGATATGTTGTCTGAAATGTGGATCATGGAGAAAAAATTCTCCTCTAGTTACCCCTAGATGTGAGGTGGTAACATGTTCCATATATCAGAGATAAGAAAGTGAAAATTCAATGCTTCCTTAGTGGAATTCCCCAATCCTACCAAGACGGGATTGAATTTGATGAGGTCAAGACTCTTGATGAGAAAATCTGGAGGGCCAAACACTACTATGAGCAAGCCAAACATAAACCAAAATTCAACAAGGAGTAGAAAGAAAAGAAAAAATAGAAATATGATTAGAGGAAGAAAGGATTTAATCCCCAACAGTATAGAAACTAGTCAAAGAATCCCAATCCAAGTTGCCTAGTATGAAGTATATTTCAACAGAATTTCCATCACATAGCGGAAATAAGCTAGAAGAGGTGGTAGAAGAAAATACGAGGGAGCAATGGAAAGGGCCTTTGAAATTTTGGGGATGCGGAGAGGAACATTTACTCAAATATAGTCCCCATGGATAGGAAAATAATAAAATGATCCACGACATAAAAAAATCTACAATAGTCAATGATGAAGCAAGGAATGTTCCTAGAATCTATGATGTTGTATAAGATCAACAAGAAGACCACCAAGCATCAGTGATGGAAGTTGAAGGTAAGATTTATAAGCAATACATTTCTATTTTGATTGATCTAGGATCTAGTCAACTATATTACACCTCGTGTGTTTGACTCTTGTACCCTTCAAAAGTGTAAGCACAAGAAGTCACTGTTAGTGCAGCTAGTTATAGGAACTAAGAGGAAAGTGAGTGAATCGGTGGAGGCATTCCCATTGGAAATGAATCAAGTAATTACATGGGAAACTCTGAATGTTTTTCCATTAGGTTCATATGATGTATTGATTGGCATGGATTAGATAGAAACACATAAAGTCAATATGGATTGCTACAACAAAACCTTTGTTTGTGTAGATGAAGACGGGAACCCAAGAACAATGAAAGACATTTCAAAACCCATATCTATAACAAAAAAATTATCCTTACCGCTAAAGAGGAGTCTCAGAAAGGGTTTTCAAATGTATGTTGCTCATGTATTGGAGACAAAAGATCAAGGATTGAAGACTACCCGGTACTTCAAGAATTCAAGGATGTATTTCTAGATAAGATACCTAGTATACCTCCCAAAAGGGACATTGACTTTTCAATTGATCTTATGCCACGAGATGCACATGTATCAAGTGCTCCTTATAGAATGAGTGTTCCTGAACTAATAGAAATAAAGATGCAATTACAAGAGATGTTGGAAAAATGATATATCAAACCAAGTGTGTCTCCTTAGGGAACACCGACATTCTTTGTGAAGAAGGATGGTACCCTCAGCTTGTGCATTGATTATATAAAATTTAACAAGGTTATAGTGAAAAATAAGTATTTGTTACCCTATATTGTTGACATGTTCAATCAATTAAGAGGGACCCTTGTATTCTCAAAGATTGACTTGAGATTTGGATATCATCAAGTCATAATAAAGGATGAAGATATTCATAAGGCAACACTAAGGACAAGGTATGGTCATTACGAATTTTTGGTAGTGCCATTCAAACTTACAAATGCACCAGCCACATTCATGAAGTTTGTATTGGTTTTTATTGATGAAATCCTTATCTACTCCAAATATGAATAAAAACATCAAGAACACCTCGGGATGGTATTACAAGCACCGAGAGAGAATCAGTTATATGCCAAATTTAGCAAATGTGATTTCTATAAGAAACAGATCGATTACTTGGGACCTATCATTTCATCACAAGGAATTGTTGTTGATCAAGAAAAGATTAAAGATGTAATGAATTGGCCCACTCCAAAAAATGTGACAGGTGTGAGATCATTTATGGAGCTAGCAAGATATTATTTAAGATTCATTAAGGGATTCTCCAAGATGGGCCACCCAATAACTTTATTACAAAATAAGGGAGCAAAATTTATGTGGTCTTCAAAATGCAAAGAATTTGTTCCGTAATTGAAACACCTTTTGACCAGTGTACCAATTTTAAAGATTGCAAACCTAGATAGAGATTTATGAGTGTGCATAGATTCATGTAAATGACTAGGTGGATTTCTTATGCAAGACGGCTATGTGGTGAGTTATGAGCACTGTAACACACCCGACCCCTAAATACCCTTTCTAGGGATGGGGCATCAAATTTTTTTTCTTACTAACTATGTCAAATCCTAATTCTAAGGTATTCATCCTCTTCTACTCGTCTGTAGCTTTCTAACGACTGTTACCAGCTAAAAATTCGATCCCTGGTTTGCAAGATACAGCCTCCTGAAGTTAACCGAGTGATATTAGTTGGGGTCTTCGACGTTCAACATTGAACACTCCTTTTTCCTAATCCCCGAAGTCCCAAAATATCACCACGTGGCCTTATCCATTCGGTAATTGAAGTTCAATGTTTTATGTTGAACACCCCTTTTTCGGCGTTCAATGTTTGGTAGTCGGCAATCGGCGGTTGACGTCCTACAATTTCGGCATTTACAGCAATCGGCGATCGTCATTGAACTTTCAGCGTTCGACGATTGGTGATCCTCATTGAACATCCCTTTATTATATTATGCCCAAAACTCCCAAACTACCGAAGTTATCTAGACTCCCGGAATCCCGGACACTTCACCAACCACGTTGGCCAGGCAAGCACGAAATAGAAGCTAACATGCGGCGTGGGCCAGGGGTGACATGTTTCCTCATTAGGGGATGACACGTGTCATGCTCTAATAGGCATAGGGGTTATTTGAATCATACATATCTGGGTGGCACGTGGCACCTTACTTGCGGGTCCACATCACCCTCGATGACTTTATTGAGCCACGTCACCCCCCTGACATACAGCCTTCTAACTCCTTTCAAATCTCACGGTTGAGATATGTCCATGTAGATTCATAGATCCACGGCTCTCGTTACTTCGCGACTCTGGGCTTCAGAACTTACCAACTCCTCACGCCACGAATTCCTTGAAGATTCAAGTCTCTAGGCTCCCTAATCTGGTTTCAAGTTTCCTCATCCTACCAACGGCTGAGATTCATTTCAGTGTTTGCAACTTCGGAGGTTTTCACACTCTATAGACTCTTGGTCATGTTCCTCTGGAGTATTAATTATACGGACTATAGGATCGCTTGCCACATACCCTCTCATCCAACGGCTCTAGTTTGATAGACAACATTTGACATAGGACAAGTAGGGGCCACATGTTGCTCCATGACGTGTTCCTAGTTGGTTGGGTAATCAAGGGTGGGTATCTTAAATCGAGGACTGAGAGGGATCCCGAAGGATTCAAGGATCAACGATCCACGTCACTTCAGAGTTTGGCATTCTGATATTCGACGTGTATCTTTTGGCTTCCTCTCTAGAACACACTTGATCTATCGCCACATGTACCTAGCATTCACGGCTAGGATTTACTACGGTTTGTAGAGCTCTGGGGAAACTCGTGCGTCCCTATACCGTTGAATACCCGAACTTTCGGATAGTCGTTGATCTGTGGACATGTGTTCCTCCACTTTCAACGGTCCATATTACTTCACGACTACGACATTTGGGAGTTTCGGTGCTAGACCACTCATATTCTCCCGAAGTGGAACCTCATCGAAGCGCTTAACTCTACCCTTCCTAAGTCTAATCTAACGGTTGATAGGGATCCCCACTGGATCCCCATATCGACGGCCCCCATCAATATGTGACTATGACCTTCGGCTATTTTCGAGGGTTGTGGAGTCATAAATCTTGAAGTCCTGAAGCCGAAAGAGCTAGCTCCTTTCTGACTAGCACAGGGTTCCCAGGCTCAGGTCACATGGGTCCTTTGGGAAATATTGCGGGCTAAGCACTAATATTTTTAGCAACAAATGGGTTAAGGAAATTTCCATGAGCCCTCGGTCAGATGGGTGGATAGTATGAAGGGAACTCCCTTCTCCCTTCAAGTTGAACTTGACATTCCCGCTAAGGTAAACTTCAAAGGGTCGGCAGGACTTAGACGTTTCAGTCAATCCTACCCCGACTCTCCTAAAGATTCACATACCATGACTCTCTAGTAGCTAAACTAAGATAAATCAAAGATCATATATATATAGCAATTTACAGAAGAAAATGAGCATTTCTAATACCTGTTTAAATACTGAAAGACTTAACCATAAACACAGGTATTCCATCATCGCATCCAATAAAATAGTTTCCTAGTGGTCATGATCATTTTCTGATAACCAGGATGACCATTATATGGTATTTTGTGTAGTTCATCCATTATGAACCTCTTCAATTCGTCACAATTTGGAATACACAATTTTCCCTTGTAAGTCAGCAGGCCATCATTAAGCATCTGATAACCTTCGTACTTCAGCCTTGTGGGATCTTGCTTTAGGTATGATGTCACGGTCTTGAAAAATGCATATGCTTCTTGTGCATTTTTTAATCTCTCTTTGATGTCTGATTCACTGGCGCTTACAGCTTCCAAGTGAACCACTATCATACTTCTACTAAGGGCATCAGCCACCCTATTCTCCTTTCCTTTGATATGTTTCATTTCAAAATTAAACTCACTAAATAGAGCCATCCACCTAGTTTGTCTTACACTGAGTTTTGGTTGGTCAAACAAACACCTTAACCCACTATGGTTTGTCATAAGTACAAATCTTCTACCTAAGAGGTAATGCCTCCACATTTTTAAAGCATGCACTATGGTAGCCAATTCCATATCGTGGGTCACATAATCGACTTCGTGCTCATTAAATTTTCTGGATTCGTAGCAATTCACATGTCCTTCTTTCTTAAGGACTCTTTTGAGCCCTTCCTTGCAAGCATATGTACAAACAAGAAAGTCCTTGTTTGGGTATGCAATCTTCCGTACAGGTGCATTGGTTAGAAGGTATTTAATCTCTTGAAATCTTTCTTCACGTTCTGATGTCCAAATGAATTTAACCCCCTTTTTTCTGAAGGGAGGTGATTGGGCAACCAATCTTGGAGAATCCCTTTATGAACCTCCTATAGTATCCTGCTAGGCCCATAAAGGATCTGATATCAGACACATCCTTTGGGGTAGTAAAATCCATGATGGCTTTAATATTGTCAAGATCAACTTCCACTCCTTCCTCAGAGATAACATGGCCTAAGTAATGGACTTGTTTCTGGAAAAAGTCACACTTACTAAGCTTAGCATAGAGCTTATGTTCTCTTATTACTTGGAGTACTAGCTTGAGATGTTCTTCATGCTCTTCCCTATTCTCGGAATAGATTAGAATATCATCAATGAAAACCAACACAAACCTATCCAAGAACTTTCTTAATATGTTAGTCATTAAGCACATAAAAGTGGTTGGTGCATTGGTAAGCCCAAATGGCACCACCACAAATTCATAGTGACCATATCTTGTCCTAAAGTTTGTCTTGTGGATGTCGTCATCTCTAATCTGGACCTGATGGTATCCATACCTCAAGTCAATATTAGAGAAGATTGTATCACCCCTTAGTTGTTCAAACAAGTCATTGATCCTTGGCAATGGATACTTATTCTTGATGGTCATCTTATTGAGTTGTCTGTAATCTATGCACAGACTGAGTGTGCCATATTTATTTTTCATAAACAAGGTTGGTGCTCCCAATGGGGATACATTAGGCCAAATGTAGTCTTTGTCCCACATCTCCTTCAGTTGTAGTTTGAGCTCAACTAGCTCTGGTGTACTCATTCTATAGGGAGTTCTAGACATTGGCACCGCTTCTGGTACAAGTTCTATTGAAAATTCAATATCCCTTCTTGGAGGTAGACCTGGCACCTCTTCTGAGAATACATATTTATATTCTCTTAATATGGGATGGTCCTCTAGGATAGGTTTTTCATTCTCAATAGATTTTAGTACTTGTATTGCATACAAGGGACATCCCTTTCTGCAATACTTCTTCACTTGGAGGGTTGATATTTGTCTCATTGAGACAGGATTTTTAACCCCTTGAAGGGTTACCCTTCTTACTTATTCACTTTCACACTCCAAATTTTTACTGTAATAGTCCAACTTGGTTTTTTGGGAAGCCAACCAATCCATGCCAATCAGCAGGTCATAAGATCCTAAAGAAATTATGTTTAGGTTTGCTTGGGTGGGAAACCCACTTATAACAAATTGGCATGTTGGTATGACCTATGTTAGTTTTCTTTTGGTTCCAGTGGATAGTTGTACCAGCCGTGATTTAACATGTTTAACTTGTTGCAATTTACATTTATCAAAAGTTTGAGGGGAAACATAACTCAAATTAGAACCAAGGTCAATTAAAATGGAAATATGATGGTTGGAAATCGCACCTTCCATCGCCACCACTGAAGCTTGGTGGTCAGCTTGTCTATTATCCAAGGCTGCATAAATTTGTGGTATGATCCTAGCCGCATCATTGACTGTGGTAGCCTCTTGGATGTTGTAGACCCTCCCATTGTTCAGTTTCCTATGTGGATAGTCCCTCAGCAGATGTTCCTCTCCACAACCCCGACATTTCAAGGGTTCTCTCTTCGGGTTATCAATCTTACTTGGAGCTGCTTTGAATGGTTTATTTCCACTCTCCGATGGAAAATTTTGTTGATACACACTTCTGGAAGGAAGGCTCATCCTAGAGATCTTACCATGGTTCTTAAATATTGAGGATTTAAACCCCTTCTTCTTGAATCCCAAATTGTTTTTCTTCTTCAGGTCTTCATGCGGTTTTGTCTTATTCTTGAATTTTTCATAGCAATACCTTGCTTTTCGAAAAGTGTCTTCTAAAGTCTTTGGCTCATCAAACTCAATTTTGTCCCAGTAGGACTGAGGTAATCCACTAATAAATCATTGCATCTTTACTTTTTCATCCTTTATGTAGATCACATACCTCATCATCTTAACTTATTTGTTGATATATTCATCTATCGTGGGTTGTCCCATCTTGAGTTCATAGAACTCCTTGGTCTACCATCAAAGTACTTTTTTGACAGGTACTTCTTCTTGAAGTATTTCTCAAATTGCTTCCATGACAAGTCCTTATCATGGATTCCTTTCACATTCCTAAGGTCCTCCCACCAAATGGAACTTTTCCCATTCAAGTTGAAAATGGCTATCTGAGCCTTTAAGTTTTCAGAGTAGTCATGAACTCTGAAGTACTTCTTCAGGCCGAGTAGCCAAACTTTTGCTTCTTCCCCCTTCTTAATCTCTCCATCAAAGGTGGGTGGTTTGGATTTCTTGAATTCTTCAGGGTCATAACTCTTGGAAGGTTTCCTCTTCTTTCTTTTCGTCTGGGAATCCAAAATAGTTTTTCCACTGGAAGATTCCTTAGATTTTCCAGTGTCCTCACCAAAGGAATCTTCCATTGAGTGTATTTTGCCTCCATGTTGGGCCTTCCTTGAGGTGCTCCTCCTGGTGTGGCCACTTTCTGGACCATGCTTTTGTATCTCAAGTGGTCTTGGAGTTTTCTTAGTACGATGCTTGTCCACATGACTGGCAGCGGGACCATGTTGCAGTTGCCTTTGTATATCTGATAGACTTTGCAGTAGGACTACATTAATTTCAGTCTTCTTTTCCTTCTCCTTGATCAGCCTTTCATTGTTCGTCTTATAACTTTGTAATTCTTCCATCAGGATTCTTACTATTTCGGCCAAATCTGGAGGGGTTTCCACCACCCTCCTTTCATTAGATTCTTCCTCTCTGTTGTGGGAGATATTCCCCATCTCACGGTGTGTCACCATCCCTTACATTGTAGTTTTCCATGTTGTTCACTGACTGCTTGAGTGCTGATAGATCATTTTCTATTAGTCATTAATCTACCAATTTATGAACAACACACATCATTGCAAAGTGAAGTCAACTTCTTTATTTGGAAACATTAGCAACATACAGTGCAGATTTCCAAAAAATATATCAACAATGGAAGGTTTTGTTCCTCTCTTCAGTAGAGATTCAAACAAGTTTCTTATAAAGGGGGGGTGAGGTAGGGTGTTACCCAACAAATTTCTCTAATAATATGTTTATGCGACTCGTGCATGAGCCCAAGCAGACCAAGTGTTGTTTCCATGCTCTAATACCAATTTGTAACACACCCAACCCCTAAATACCCTTTCTAGGGATGGGGCATCAATTTTTTGTTCTTCCTAACTTTTTTTGTTCTTCCTAACTCTCTCAAATCCTAATTATGGGGTCTTCATCCTCTTCTACTCATCTGTAGCTTTCTAACTAATGTTACCATCTCAAAATCTTATCTCTGGTTTGCAAGATACAGCTTCCCGAAGTTAACCGAGCGTTATTAGTTGGGGTCTTCGGCGTTCGGCGTTGAATACTCCTTTCTCCTAATCCCTGAAGTCCATAAATATTGCCACGTGGCCTTAGCCATTCGGCGATCACCGTTTGTGTTTTACGTTGAACGCCCCTTTTTCGGTGTTTGGTAGTCGGCAATCAGCATTCAGCAATTGGCAATCGACGGTCAACGTCCTACACTTTCGGCATTTTCGGCAATTGATGATCGTCATTGAACTTTCGACGTTCAGTGATCGAAAATCCTCATTGAACATCACTTTATTATATTATTCTTAAAACTCTCAAACTCCCAAATTTATCCAAAATCACGAAGTCTCAGACATGTAACCAACCACGTTGGCCACGCGGGCACGAACCAGAAGCTGACACGCGGCATGGGCCAG
>JASDQU010102292.1:89895-108783 GCA_032191745.1 Picea mariana
AAAAGTTACGACCCCGGGAAGTTGATGTACTCACTTACCCAAACGGGGCCCACATGACTTTTGGCGCTTCATCTCCTAGGGTTAGGTTTTTGGATGTCTAGGACTTTTGGCATTCCTGTTTATTGTAAAAAGGCCTTCAGAGCCTCATTGTAATCATCTTCTTGCGAATGCGCGCTGCCGTCACATCTCTTCTCAGAGATAAGCCGCCACCATTCCAGCAAGCTTGTTTCCGCTGCATTTTACAGTTTCAGCTTATTTCGTTATTTAATAGAAAACCAATTTTACTGTATCTCTATTATTTTTGTGTTAAGCACCTGTTAATAATCGGTATTCATTTCGTTCTGCTCATAAAATCCGGATCAGATGGCTACGCTAATTCACCAGAAAATGATTACAATGAGGCTCTAAAGTAATTTTTAACATAAATAAAATCCAAAACCCTAACCCTAAAAGATGAAAAGCCAACAGTTTTGTAGACCCCGTTTTGGGTAGTTTGGTGTATCAACTTCCCAGGGGTGTAACTTTGGCACACGATCTTCGTTTGGGGTGCACAATATCTCGTTGGAAAGGTATTGTCGAGGAGATTCATTTTGTGAGCTCAATCAAATCCTTTAGCTATCATTTAGGTGGTCGATCCCAAAAAAAAATTATTTAGGCCCTCAAAATGGCCCCAAAAGTTTAGGAACCGAAAAACTGCTAAAAATAGTAAATTACCAGAAGACTGTTTTGAGCCAGTTGGAATAGGTGGGTAGCCACCGATATCCACCTAGATAAACTTCACACTAGCTTACAAAATTATGCAATTTTCCAAGTCTATGTATGGGAGGGTCATTATTACCCCCTATTAGGTGTGACAGTACCCATACCGAGAGGTATGTCCGAGGGAAACCTATCAAGGGGCATGTACAATGATAATGGTATTGATTGGGGTTTAATTCATGGGGTGGGTGTCATTGACATGAAATTCCATGTATAATATTCATTCTCGTGAGAACCTTTGTAGAGGGAGCACTTAGGAAATGAGATACCCTTTCATCGACACTATGTTTTTCCAAACCCTAATTTCCCTTTTTCCTTGCAACTTTGACCTCTTTTGGATTTTGACATTTCATTTGCTAAGTAATTTATAAGATATGAATTAATTTCATAGGACTCAGGGTGATGGCCTCTTAGCGAGAGGTTAGATCTCATGATTCTTCTTTTTCTTGGTTTTTAATACTTTTTTTTTCTTGTTTGTTTCTTTTCCCCTTATTTTGAATTGGGGATTTTGCTCTTTCTATATCATTTTTTATAAAGATGCATCAGCCTCGGACTTTCTAGCCCCTTATTCTTATTACAAAATAATCTAGATCATTAAATGAGGAAACCCTAGATAGGGTTGAGTCACATAACTAATCTCAAAGAAAGACACTCACAATAACACCATATGATATTATCAATGAATAATTGGTGCATCTATTACAAAGGAGTTTACCTCCTTGTATACCATTGTTCATTAAGCAAATCATTTCCACTTATGAATGTGGGATAGATTTATTTACACAAAAAGTGAACATTAATATATTCTAAAGTCATAAAGTTACTTTATTACATAGTAAGCCTTATATCTCTAATACCCCCTCATAAGGTGTACAATGTTGAAACAAATTGAAATCAAATACATATATTGAATGTAAAACACATAAACTAAACACTAAACATCAGCAACAACAAGATTTACAAGCTTCTTCTTTGAACATAGTTTTCAGACTAGTTTGAGCTCCATCAAGCTGCCTCATAACCATCATAACAGTGTAGTTGCTAAGTTGAATTCCCAATTTCCTAGATTTTGCCTCCCCGAACTCTCGAATCATGAATCTTCTGAAGCCAATTACTGGATATAAATCTATGTGCGTGTCGTGTAACCTCACTAGTAGACTACATTCCACATGCATGTATCTCCAACTAATGAGGAATCTTTCCCTAGATCCACAACTTATGAACTAACTGGGAAACAATCCATTTTGAGCTATTAATTGTGTCACAATAAATAAATAATATAATATAAAGACATTAAAATAATAAATAAAAGTAAAATTAAACATTAATGTAATAAAAGGCCGTGACTAAAAGTCGTGACTCTTCACAAAAGACCATAGGGAATATATATATAGGCAGGCCCTATCGTCGTAATATCATCATTATTTTACAATCAATTACTATTATATATTTATTATGGATTCAAAGTGAAGTTGTTCATTAAGAAACTATTATGTTTTTCACATTGGTATCATAGTTGGTCGTTCTCTCGTATCACATTCATTCCCTACACCCCCATGTTTTTCCCCTCACCACAACTCTCTGGTTCCCTACACGCCCCACGTCATTTTCCCTCACCCCGTAGCCCCTATTTTTGTAAAAATATCCCCCGCAATTTGAAACCGCAACCTTACCACCCTCCCATAACCCTCCCCACTCCCTCTCGTAACCCTCCCCCACTCCCTTGCGGCCTCTCCCCACTCCCATGCAGCATGTTCCCACCCCCTCTCCACTCCCTCACACCCTTTCGTAACCCTCCCCCACTCCCTCCCGTAACTCTCCCCCACTCCCTCGCAACATCTCCCCACTACCCTGTGATCTATTTCCACTCCCATGCACCGTCCACCCCCTCCCCATTCCCCCACAGTTCGCTTCCCCCTCCCCATTCTCCCATAATCCGCATCCTCATTCTCCCACAGTTCACGTCCCCCCATTCTCCCATAGTCTACGTCCCCATTCTTCCACAATCTGCGTTCACCTCACTCCCACGTTGTCCCTCTTCCATTCTCCTTTCCTTTCATCATTCACCCACCATACACTCTCCACTCTTCCACACCCTCCAATCTCCACAGATCGACACACATCCTTCCACCTTAAACTACATACAATTATTTAATTTAAATCATTAAAAAGGGGTATTCCAAACAAGATCAAAATTACAGAAAAATAATCACCCCAAAACACCAGAAGGATGTCGAAATTAAAACTCAAGTGGAAAACATAGACCAGGAATGTTAAATCATTAGGAAATCACTCGAAAATTCAATACAAAAAACTCACAATGAGTTGCTAGAAGAAATAAGGCTCAAAAATGAGGCACTCAAACAAGAGTTGACCCATAATCTTAAAGAAAAAATTTCTAACGGAAGTGGGAATCGAATTACAAAAAAGCATGGATAATCTAAAACAAGATCTTAAAGACGATATTTTTCAAGAACTCGGGGTTAACCTACAACGAGGTTTGGGAAACTTTAAACGAGAAATAAATGACGATTTGCAACAAAGTCTGGTTGTGATGACACAACATCAGGAAGAAAATTTTACTGAGTTTTTAAAGTTAATAAAAGGCCAGGGGCACCAACAAGCCACCCAACCACAACCAAGTGACTCAGTCACATCTAACACATCACCACCACTGCCACCACCACCTCCCTACAATTCAAATTCCCAACCTATATCACAACATCAACCCTTAATAATTTATCCTCCCAAAGCCAAAATTGAACTATCGAAATACAATGGAGGCGATAACCAATACGTGGCTTGGTTTAACAAAACTGAAGAATATTTCCATATATATAATATTACAACTGATGAAGAAAAGGTAAAATACGTATCCATGTACCTCGAAGGAACTGAATACATTTGGTATCTATGGTGGAAAGGAAGAATTCAATCATATAATTGGAATTATTTCAAAAATGATTTTTTTTAAAGATTCCAGGGCATCTCGAAAAAATATTTTTTTTCAAAACTCACCAGATTACAACAAAAAGGCAGCATAGATGAATTTATGCATCAATGGGAAGCTCTTGCCACCCAAGTATTTGGACTATCTGATTATCAATTACTCCAGTCTTATATAGGTGGTCTCAAACCACATATCCAAGACGAGTTAAGATTACATGAGGTTACTACGGTAGAAATAGAAATACGTAAGGCAAAAGATGCAAAATAAAAACTAGAAGGCCAATCAAGATTCAGCATGGTTTACTCAAGAAGGAGTGTACCTCAAACCACAGAAAATGAAAAATACATACCACCCAATATAAGTGAAGATAGAAGAAGAAGTTTAGAGTCCCAAAGGATAAAAGAAGGAAAATGTAAACGATGTGGAGAGAAATGGGACCCAAGACATAGGTGCCAGATCAAAGATAAATCAAAAAATTTGTACACTTGTGAAGAAGAAAAAGACAATGAATCAGACTCAGCAGAATCAATAAATGAAGAAATGGAAAATTTCCAAAATGACACTTCAGAACTCATAGAATACAACACACCAAGAATATCGCTCGTAGCCATCACAGGCATTACCCAACCACAAACTCTTAAATTAAAAGTACATATCAAAAATGATAATGTCACTATACTGATCTACAATGGAAGTACCCACAATTTCCTTGATATCAAGATTGCAAGGAAACTAAAATTATTTGTATATCCAGTTCCAGACATGAAAGTAATGGTTGCAAACGGAAAAAAAAAATTGGAAATATCGGAAAATGCCATAAAGTGAAACTCCAAATCCAAAATTTCAATTTTGAATCAGAACTCTACACCGTCCCTCTAGGAGGAGTAGATGTGGTTTTAGGAGTCCAATGGTTACAAACCTTGGGCACATACTTAGTCAATCACCAGGAAAATTTCATCCAATTCAAGTGAAAAGGGAAAAGTTATAAATTAGATGGTTTTCAACCTCCACAAACACAAGTTGTGTCATCACAACAAATGGAAAAAATGATCCGAAAAGGAGCAACCGCATACTTCATCCAATGCCACAACATAGAAATACAAGAATCAAAACATGATGACTCCAGAACATCAGACGTCCAAGATCTAATTCAAAATCATAAGAAGGTATTTCAAGACCTTCCCATGGAGTTACTGCCTCATAGAAGAATTGAACATATAATTGAAGTTAAACCATGATCAAGCCCAGTCAAGGTCAGACCATACACATACCCTCATCACCACAAAACAGAGATAGAAAGATTAGTCTAAGACCTATTAAAATGTGGTGTCATCACAAAAAGAAGAAGTCCATATGCAGCTCTAGTAGTGTTAGTTTGAAATAAAGATGGATCTTTCAGATTATGCATAGATTACCTAGGGCTAAACAAAATAAAAATTAAAAATAAATTTCCCATCACGTTTATTGATGAAAAGTTGGATGAACTTCACGGAGCAAGATGTTTTTCAAAACTTGATTTAAGATCTGGGTACTATCAGATTAGAGTAAGACTAGAAGATGTATCCAAGACTGCCTTCCAGACACATGAAGGACACTATGAATTCAAGGTGATGTCTTTTGGGCTAACTAATGCCCCTGCCACTTTCCAAGTGAAAATGAATGAATTATTTCACCCACACTTATAGAAACATGTATTAGTTTTCTTCGATGATATCTTAGTGTACAGTAAAACATGGGAGGAGCATATGAAACATTTGGGACAAGTGTTATCTCTTCTGGAGGAAAATCAATTCTATGCCAAAATGTCAAAATGTACATTTGGAAAGGAGGAAGTAGAGTACCTTGGTCCCATCATATCCAAAAAAGGAGTCAAGGTAGACCCCAAGAAAATCAGGGCAATCACAGAATGGCCTAAACCCAAAAACATATCCAAGTTAAGAGGATTTCTATGATTGGCAGGATATTATTGAAGATTCGTCAAGAATTATGCTCATTTAACCACCCCTCTAACAAATCTCCTTAAGAAAAACTCTTTCCAATGGAATTTGGAAGCACAAAAAAATTTGAAAACTTAAAAAACATTATGTCCACAACCCCGGTATTTGCAACACCTGACTTCTCCAAACCTTTCATCATCGAGTGTGATGCATCAGGTTTTGGAATTGGAGCAATATTGATGCAAGATGGGCACCCAATAGCTTTTGAGAGCATGAAATTAAATCAAGAAGAATGCTTACAATCCACTTACAAAAAGGAAATGATTTTCATCATGCATGCATTAACAAAATGGCGCCAATATATATTGGGAAGTAAGTTCTTGATACGCACAAATCATAACAATCTTCAATACTTGTTACAACAAAAAACATTGTCAATCGAACAACAAAAGTGGATAGAGAAAATTGCCACGTTTGATATGGAAATTCTACATAAAAGAGGAAAAGACAACATCGTGGTTGATGCCCTATCACGAAAAGATGAAGAAACACAAAAAAAATCAATATCAATAGTCATTCCATAATGGTTGGATGAAATTCGAACTGAGTATGCAAAAAACCTAGAGACTTGCTCTATAATCAACAATTTAAATCAATATCCTAAGTTTAAATGGAAAAACGACATATTATGGTATAAAGGGAGAATATACTTAAATACCAATTCAAGATTTAAAGCCACGGTTCTTCAAGAATCTCATGATTGCCCAGTTGTAGGTCATGTAGGATTTTTCAAAACATATTATAATGCACGAAGATCATTTTTTGGAAGGGGATGAGTGCAGATATTCGAAAATATGTAGCAGAATGTGATCTTTGTCAAAGGAACAAGAACGAAAATGTGTTGACCCCTAGGTTACTCCACCCGTTACACATTCCCAATCAAAAATGGGAAGAAATTTCAATGGATTTCATTGAAGGACTACCCATATCTGACGTAAAAGATAAAATATTAGTAGTAGTAGACAGACTAACTAAGTATGCTCACTTTATTAGAGTAAGGAAAACAGATTCAACAAAACAAACGGCTGAAATATTCTGTAAAAATATTTACAAGCTACATGGGTTCCCTAAGGTTATCGTCAACGAAAGAGATGTCAAATTTAAAGGGAATTTTCGGAGAGAATTTTGCAAACAGATCGAAACCTCTCTCAATATGATCTCAACTTACCACCCTCAAATAGATGGTCAAAAAGAAGTCGTCAATAATTTTTTAGAAACCTATCTTCGTTTTTTTATCTCCGACAAACAAAATAAATGGTTTCAATGGTTACACCTTGTTGAGTGGTGGTATAATTCCACTTATCACACATCAACTAAAATGACACCTTTCCAAGATCTTTATGGTTACGAACCTTTGTCATGGAGGGATTTGGCCACCAGCCACATAAAATTTGCATCAGTAAAAGACCATTTAGACGAAAGTCAGAAAATCCTCAGTTACTCAAAGAAAACTTAACAGTTGCAAGGAACCGAATGAAGCAACAAGCTGACCAAAACCGAATAGAAAGAGAGTTCGAAGTAGGAGACTGGGTATTTGTGAGACTTGAACCTTACAAACAGTTATCCCTTAAACAACATGGTAAGAATAAGTTGGCTCCAAAATTTTATGAACCATATCATATAAATAGAAAAATCAGTGACGTAGCTTACCAGTTGGATTTACCAGATAAAAGTTGTATCCACAACGTCTTTCATGTATCATGTCTAAAGAGAGTCTTGGGGCAATAGAAAAAGGAAAAAACTATACTTCCTATGTTGGATGAGGTAGGAAGAATCATTTTAGAGCCCGAAGCCATTATCGCCACCGGGGAAAAGAGATTATGTTCTCAAGTAATTAAGGAATATTTGATTAAATGGAAAAATCTACCGAAAGAAGATGTTGCATGGGAGTCAAAGCACTTTCTTCAGTTACATCATTCCTTATCATTGCTTTGAGGACAAAGCAAAATTTAAGGGAAGGGACATGTCACAATAAATAAATAATAGAATATAAAGACATTTAAATAATAAACAAAAGTAAAATTAAACATTAATGTAGAGCATCCGGTGTGTTCTTCATAAATTGAGCATTCACCAATTTTAGCATCCGGTGTGTTCTTCACAAATTGACCCCTTCCTGTCTTTAAAGCGTGAGCTTCCTAAAATGCATAAAATCTCTTTTATTCAGTAGATTCTTCACCACTTTTAGCATCTGGTGGATCTTCAATCATTGCTACACTCACAATATGTTGTCTATCTTTGGCCTTTCCCTTAAGAACATCATTAAATCATTGTATGATAATAGAGATTAGATTTTTTATGTGACTTGACATGGTGGCTTCATCTAGCATCTTAAAGATGAATAACCGTAAATTTAGGGAAAATTTTACATTCACTACTTGTGCCCCAAATAACTTATTGAGCTTTTCCCATATCTCCTTGGATGATTTGTCTATATCTATGTGGTGTAGCTCTAAATCTAAGATGGAAAGGCCAATAATGGCTTTTTCCTTATCATGTCTACTCTCCCATTCTATCAACTTGTTTGGATCTGCAAGTGCTTCCTCAATTCCTTTGACAGTTCCCCAAAACAAATTATTCATTAATTGCATCTGGATATTCATTTTCCACGTATGGAAATTGAAATCTGAGTACTTCTCTAACAACATCTCCATGACTAATCAGATTTGATCTTTTCCACAACTAAAAAATAATTACCAACAAATACAAATAAAGGTTACTCAAACCAGAGTTGTAGATACTGCAAATCTTAGAGAGATCGATCGTAGCACTGCAATAAAACCCTCGTTGCCTCTATTGAGAAAATTAAAAAGGATCTTGTGATAAATCGTAGCTAAAAAAAAACTCAGATCTGAGTGAACTCATTGCTAAACACCCTCGAATTGTGACACTTTGTGGCTCTCAGACTATTGAAGTCGCAAGAGTGGAAACCTTGTCTTTCAAAGGCCTGAGACTCTTGATACAACTTCCTTCATTGATACCATATTACAAAATGAGCTAGATCAGTAAATGATGAAACCCTAGATAGGGTTGAGTCACATAACTAAGCTAAAAGAAAGATACTCACAATAACACCATATGATATTATAAATGAATAATTGATGCATCCTTTACAAAGGAGTTTACCTCCTTATATATCATTGTTCATTAAGCAAATCATTTCCACTTATGAATGTGGGATAGATTGTTTTACACAAAAAGTGAACATTAACATATTCTAAAGTCATAAAGTGGATCGATTACATAGTAAGCCTTATATATCGAATACTTCTCATGGGATTGTGAGCCACGGAAAAGAAAGGAAACCTTGTCTTTCAAAAGCCTGAGACTCTTGATACAACTTCCTTCATTGATACCATATTACAAAATGAGCTAGATCAGTAAATGATGAAACCCTAGATAGGGTTGAGTCACATAACTAAGCTAAAAGAAAGATACTCACAATAACACCATATGATATTATAAATGAATAATTGATGCATCCTTTACAAAGGAGTTTACCTCCTTATATATCATTGTTCATTAAGCAAATCATTTCCACTTATGAATGTGGGATAGATTGTTTTACACAAAAAGTGAACATTAACATATTCTAAAGTCATAAAGTGGATCGATTACATAGTAAGCCTTATATATCGAATACTTCTCATGGGATTGTGAGCCACGGAAAAGAAAGGAAACCTTGTCTTTCAAAAGCCTGAGACTCTTGATACAACTTCCTTCATTGATACCATATTACAAAATGAGCTAGATCAGTAAATGATGAAACCCTAGATAGGGTTGAGTCACATAACTAAGCTAAAAGAAAGATACTCACAATAACACCATATGATATTATAAATGAATAATTGATGCATCCTTTACAAAGGAGTTTACCTCCTTATATATCATTGTTCATTAAGCAAATCATTTCCACTTATGAATGTGAGATAGATTGTTTTACACAAAAATTGAACATTAACATATTCTAAAGTCATAAAGTGGCTCGATTACATAGTAAGCCTTATATATTGAATACTTCTCATGGGTACATGTAACACCCATCCAAAAAGAAAGGACAACGGATGAGTGACTAAGAGATATGGACATGTTACCCCCATTAAGGCTCCCTAGTAGTACAAATTTTTCCAAGCATGACAACGGTTAACTAGAAAATGATAATGACCACCAAGGTGGGACAAGGAAAAAAGAATAACTCCAAAGTATCATGATTCATTATCAAATTAACCCATGATCACCATTTTCATGCCTGGGGTATTAACATTATCACTCAATATGAAGTGTCAAAATGATGTACATAAGGGTATAAGTGCACCATATCATATCGGTGAGTTGAGTTGAGCATGGATGGGAAGCATATATAGGAAATTAACTATGGAGAGTCTGAATGACATCATCGGATATGTTGTCTGAAATGTGGATCATGGAGAAAAAATTCTCCTCTAGTTACCCCTAGATGTGAGGCGGTAACATGTTCCATATATCAGAGATAAGAAAGTGAAAATTCAATGCTTCCTTAGTGGAATTCCCCAATCCTACCAAGACGGGATTGAATTTGATGAGGTCAAGACTCTTGATGAGATAATCTGGAGGGCCAAACACTACTATGAGCAAGCCAAACGTAAACCAAAATTCAACAAGGAGTGGAAAGAAAAAAGAAAATAGAAATATGATTAGAGGAAGAAAGGATTTAATCCCCAACAGTATAGAAACTAGTCAAAGAATCCCAAGCCAAGTTTCCTAGTATGAAGTATATTCCAACTGAAATTTCCATCACATAGTGGAAATAAGATAGAAGAGGTGGTAGAAGAAAAGATGAGGGAGCAATGGAAAGGGCCTTTGAAATTTTGGGGATGCGGAGAGGAACATTTACTCAAATATAGTCCCCATGGATAGGAAAATATTAAAATGATCCACAACATAAAAAAATCTACAATAGTCAATGATGAAGCAAGGAATGTTCCTAGAATCTATGATGTTGTATAAGATCAACAAGAAGACCACCAAGCATCAGTGGTGGAAGTTGAAGGTAAGATTTATAAGCAATACATTTCTATTTTGATTGATCTAGGATCTAGTCATAACTATATTGCACCTCGTGTGTTTGACTCTCGCACCCTTCAAAAGTGTAAGCACAAGAAGTCACTGTTAGTGCAGCTGGCTATAGGAACTAAGAGGAAAGTGAGTGAATCAGTGGAGGCATTCCCATTGGAAATGAATCAAGTAATTACATGGGAAACTCTGAATATTTTTCCATTAGGTTCATACGATGTATTGATTGGCATGGATTAGATAGAAACACATAAAGTCAATATGGATTGCTACAACAAAACCTTTGTTTGTGTAGATGAAGACGGGAACCCAAGAACAATGAAAGACATTTCAAAACCCATATCTATAACAAAAAAATTATCCTTACCGCTAAAGAGGAGTCTCAAAAAGGGTTTTCAAATGTATGTTGCTCATGTATTGGAGAGAAAAGATGAAGGATTGAAGACTAACCAGTACTTCAAGAATTCAAGGATGTATTTCCAGATAAGATAGCTAGTATACCTCCCAAAAGGGACATTGACTTTTCAATTGATCTTATGCCAAGAGATGCACATGTATCAAGTGCTCCTTATAGAATGAGTGTTCCTGAACTAATAGAAATAAAGATGCAATTACAAGAGATGTTGGAAAAATGATATATCAAACCAAGTGTGTCTCCTTGGGGAACACCGGCATTGTTTGTGAAGAAGGATGGTACCCTCAGCTTGTGCATTGATTATAGAAAATTTAACAAGGTTATAGTGAAAAATAAGTATTTGTTACCCTATATTGTTGACATGTTCGATCAATTAAGAGGGACCCTTATATTCTCAAAGATTGACTTGAGATTTGGATATCATCAAGTCATAATAAAGGATGAAGATATTCATAAGGCAACACTAAGGACAAGGTATGGTCATTACAAATTTTTGGTAGTGCCATTCAAACTTACAAATGCACCAGCCACATTCATGAAGTTTGTATTGGTTTTTATTGATGACATCCTTATCTACTCCAAATATGAAGAAAAACATCAAGAACACCTCGGGATGGTATTACAAGTGCTGAGAGATAATCAGTTATATGCCAAATTTAGCAAATGTGATTTCTATAAGAAATAGATCCATTACTTGGGACCTATCATTTCAGCACAAGGAATTGTTGTTGATCAAGAAAAGATTAAAGATGTAATGAATTGGCCCACTCCAAAAAATGTGACAGGTGTGAGATCATTTATGGAGCTAGCAAGATATTATCTAAGATTCATTAAGGGATTCTCCAAGATGGGCCACCCATTAACTTTATTACAAAATGAGGGAGAAAAATTTATGTGGTCTTCAAAATGCAAAGAATTTGTTCTGCAATTGAAACACCTTCTGACCAGTGTACCAATCTTAAAGATTGCAAACCTAGATAGAGATTTATGAGTGTGCATAGATTCATGTAAATGACTAGGTGGATTTCTTATGCAAGACGGCCATGTGGTGAGTTATGAGCACTGTAACACACCCGACCCCTAAATACCCTTTCTAGGGATGGGGCATCAAATTTTTTATCTTACTAACTATGTCAAATCCTAATTCTGAGGTATTCATCCTCTTCTACTCGTCTATAGCTTTCTAACGACTATTACCGGCTAAAAATCTGATCCCTGGTTTGCAAGATACGGCCTCCTAAAGTTAACCGGGTGATATTAGTTGGGGTCTTCAACGTTTGACATTGAACACTCCTTTTTCCTAATCCCCGAAGTCCCAAAATATCACCATGTGGCCTTATCCATTCGGTAATCGACGTTCAATGTTTTATGTTGAACACCCCTTTTTCGGCGTTCGACGTTCGGCAGTCGGCAATCGGCGGTTGACGTCCTACAATTTCGGCATTTACAGCAATCGGTGTTCGGCGATTGGTGATCCTCGTTGAACATCCTTTTATTATATTATGCCCAAAACTCCCAAACTACCGAATTTATCTAGACTTTCGGAGTCCTGAACATGTCACCAACCACGTTGGCCAGGCAAGCACGAACTAGAAGCTAACATGCGGCATGGTCCAGGGGTGACATGTTTCCTCATTAGGGGTTGACACATGTCATGCTCTAATAGGCATAAGGGTTATTTGAATTGGACATATCTGGGTGGCACGTGGCACCTTACTTGTGGGTCCACATCACCCTCGATGACTTTATTGAGCCACGTCACCCCCCTGACATACAGCCTTCTAACTCCTTTCAAATCTCACGGTTGAGATATGTCCACGTAGATTCATAGATCCACGGCTCTCGTTACTTCGCGACTCCGGGCTTCGAAACTTACCAACTCCTCACGTCACAAATTCCTTGAAGATTCAAGTCTCTAGGCTCCCTAATCTGGTGCCAAGTGTCCTCATCCTACCAACGTCTGAGATTCATTTCAGTGTTCGCAACTTTGGAGGTTTTAACACTCTATAGACTCTTGGCCATGTTCCTTTGGAGTATTAATTATACAGACTATAGGATCGCTTGCCACGTACCCTCTCATCCAACGGCTCTAGTTCGATGAACAACATTTGACATGGGACAAGTAGGGGCCACATGTCGCTCCATGACACGTTCCTAGTTGGTTGGGTAATTGAGGGTGGGTATCTTAAATCGACGACTAAGAGGGCTCCCGAAGGATCCAAGGATCAATGATCCACGTCACTTCAGAGTTCGGCATTCTGATATTCGACGCGTATCTTTCGGCTTCCTCTCTAGAACACACTTGATCTATCGCCACATGTACCTAGCATTCACGGCCAGGATTTACTTCGGTTTGCAAAGATCTGGGGAAACTCGTGCGTCCCTATACCGTCGAATACCCAAATTTTCGGATATTCGTTGATCTGTGGACATGTGTTCCTCCACTTTCAACAGTCCATATTACTTCACGACTACGAAATTCGAGAGTTTTGGTGCTAGACCACTCATATTCTCTCGAAGTGGAACCTCATCGAAGCGCTTAACGCTACCCTTCCTAAGTCTAATCTAATGGTTGATAGGGATCCCCATATCGACGGCCCCCATCAATATGCGACTATGACCTTTGGCTATTTTCGAGGGTTGTGGAGTCATAAGTCTCGAAGTCCTGAAGCCGAAAGAGCTAGCTCCTTTCTGACTAGCGCAGGGTTCCCAGGCCTGGGTCACATGGGTCCTTTGTGAAATATTGTGGGCTAAGCGCTAATATTTTTAGCAGCAAATGGGTTAAGGAAATTTCCATGAGCCCTCGGTCAGATGGGTGGATAGTATGAAGGGAACTCCCTTCTCCCTTCAATTTGAACTTGACATTCCCGCTAAGGTAAACTTCAAAGGGTCGGCAGGACTTAGACGTTTCATTCAATCCTACCCCGACTCTCCTAAAGATTCACATCCCATGACTCTCTAGTAGCTAAACTAAGACAAATCAAAGATCATATATATATAGTAGTTTACAAAAGAAAATGAGCATTTGTAATACATGTTCAAATACTGAAAGACTTAACCATAAACATAGGTATTCCATCATCGCATCCAATAAAATAGTTTCCTAGTGGTCATGATCATTTTCTAATAACCAGGATGACCATTATATGGTATTTTGTGTAGTTCATCCATTATGAACCTCTTCAATTCGTCACAATTTGGAATACACAATTTTCCCTTGTAAGTCAGCAATCCATCATTAAGCATCTGATAACCTTCGTACTTCGGCCTTGTGGGATCTTGCTTTAGGTATGATGTCATGGTCTTGAAAAATGCATATGCTTCTTGTGCATTTTTTACTCTCTCTTTGATGTCTGATTCACTGGCGCTTACAGCTTCCAAGTGAACCACTAGCATACTTCTACTAAGGGCATCAGCCACCCTATTCTCCTTTCCTTTGATATGTTTCATTTCAAAATTAAACTCACTAAGGAGAGCCATCCACCTAGTTTGTCTCATACTGAGTTTTGGTTGGTCAAACAAACACCTTAACCCACTATGGTTTGTCATAAGTACAAATCTTCTACCTAAGAGGTAATGCCTCCACATTTTTAAAGCATGCACTATGGCAGCCAATTCCATATCGTGGGTCACATAATCGACTTCATGCTCATTCAATTTTCTGGATTCGTAGCAATTCACATGTCCTTCTTGCATAAGGACTCCTTTGAGCCCTTCCTTGCAAGCATATGTACAAACAAGGAAGTCCTTGTTTGGGTATGCAATCTTTCGTACAGGTGCATTGGTTAGAAGGTATTTAATCTCTTGAAATCTTTCTTCACATTCTGATGTCCAAATGAATTTAACCCCCTTTTTTCTGAAGGGAGGTGATTGGGCAACCAATCTTGGAGAATCCCTTTATGAACCTCCTATAGTATCCTGCTAGGCCCATAAAGGATCCGATATCAAACACATCCTTTGGGGTAGGACAATCCATTATGGCTTTAATCTTGTCAGGATCAAGTTCCACTCCTTCCTCAGAGATAACATGGCCTAAGTAATGGACTTGTTTCTGGAAAAAGTCACACTTACTAAGATTAGCATAGAGCTTATGTTCTCTTATTACTTGGAGTACTAGCTTGAGATGTTCTTCATGCTCTTCCCTATTCTTGGAATAGATTAGAATATCATCAATGAAAACCAACACAAACCTATCCAAGAACTTTCTTAATATGTTAGTCATTAAGCACATAAAAGTGGTTGGTGCATTGGTAAGCCCAAATGGCACCACCACAAATTCATAGTGACCATATCTTGTCCTAAAGGTTGTCTTGTGGATGTCGTCATCTTTAATCTGGACCTGATGGTATCCATACATCAAGTCAATATTAGAGAAGATTGTATCACCCCTTAGTTGGTCAAACAAGTCATTGATCCTTGGCAATGGATACTTATTCTTGATGGTCATCTTATTGAGTTGTCTATAATCTATGCACAGACTGAGTGTGCCATCTTTATTTTTCATAAACAAGGTTGGTGCTCCCAATGGGGATACACTAGGCCAAATGTAGTCTTTGTCCCACATCTCCTTCAGTTGTAGTTTGAGCTCAACTAGCTCTGGTCTACTCATTCTATAGGGCGTTCTATACATTGGCACCTCTTCTGGTACAAGTTCTATTGAAAATTCAATATCCCTTCTTGGAGGTAGACCTGGCACCTCTTCTGGGAATACATATTTATATTCTCTTAATATGGGATAGTCCTCTAGGATAGGTTTTTCATTCTCAATAGATTTTAGTACTTGTATTGCATACAAGGGACATCCCTTTCTGCAATACTTCTTCACTTGGAGGGTTGATATTTGTCTCACTGAGACAGGATTTTTAATCCCTTGAAGGGTTACCCTTCTTACTTATTCACTTTCACACTCCAAAGTTTTACTATAACAGTCCAACTTGGTTTTGTGGGAATCCAACCAATCCATGCCAATCAGTAGGTCATAAGATCTTAAAGGAATTATGTTTAGGTTTGCTTGGGTGGGCAACCCACTTATAACAAATTGGCATGTTGGTATGACCTATGTTAGTTTTCTTTTGGTTCCAGTGGCTAGTTGTACCAGCCATGATTTAACATGTTTAACTTGTTGCAATTTACATTTCTCAAAAGTTTGAGGGGAAACATAACTCAAATTAGAACCAAGGTCAATTAAAATGGAAATATGATGGTTGGAAATCATACCTTCCATCGCCACCACTGAAGCTTGGTGGTCAGCTTGTCTATTATCCAAGGCTGCATAAATTTGTGGTATGATCCTAGCCACATCATTGACTGTGGTAGCCTCTTGGATGTTGTAGACCCTCTCATTGTTTGTTTTCCTATGTGGACAGTCCCTCAGCATATGTTCCTCTCCACAACCCCAACATTTCAAGGGTTCTCTCTTCGGGTTATCAATCTTACTTGGAGCTGCTCTGAATGGTTTATTTCCACTCTGGGATGGAAAATTTTGTTGATACACACTTCTGGAAGGAAGGCTTATCCTAGAGATCTTACCATGGTTCTTAAATCTTGAGGATTTAAACCCCTTCTTCTTGAATCCCAAATTGTTTTTCTTCTTCAATTCTTCATGGGGTTTTGTCTTATTCTTGAATTTTTCATAGCAATACCTTGCTTTTTGAAAAGTATCTTCTAAAGTCTTTGGCTCATCAAACTCAATTTTGTCCCAGTAGGATTGAGGTAATCCACTAATAAATCGTTGCATCTTTACTTTTTCATCCTTTATGTAGATCACATACCTCATCATCTTAAGTAATTTGCTAATATATTCATTTATCATGGGTTGTCCCAGCTTGAGTTCATAGAACTCCTTGGTCTACCATCAAAGTACTTTTCTAACAGGTACTTCTTCTTGAAGTATTTCTCAAATTGTTTCCATGACAAGTCCTTATCATGGATTCCTTTCACATTCCTAAGGTCCTCCCACCAAATGGAATTTTTCTCATTCAGGTTGAAAATGGATATCCGAGCCTTTAAGTTTTCAGAGTAGTCATGAACTCTGAAGTACTTCTTTAGGCCGAGTAGCCAAACTTTTTCTTCTTCCCCCTTCTTAATCTCTCCATCAAAGGTGGGTGGTTTGGATTTCTTGAATTCTTCAGGGTCATAACTCTTGGAAGGTTTCCTCTTCTTTCTTTTCGTCTGGGAATGGAAAATAGTTTTTCCACCGGAAGATTCCTTAGATTTGCCAGTGTCCTCACCAAAGGAATCTTCCATTGAGTGTATTTTGCCTCCATGTTGGGCCTTCCTTGAGGTGCTCCTCCTGGTGTGGCCACTTTCCGGACCATGCTTTTGTATCTCTAGTGGACTTAGAGTTTTCTTAGTACGATGCTTGTCCACATGACTGGCAGCGGGACCATGTTACAGTTGCCTTCATATATCTGATAGACTTTGCAGTAGGACTACATTAATTCCAGTCTTCTTTTCCTGCTCCTTGATCAGCCTTTCATTGTCCATATTATAACTCTGTAATTCTTCCATGAGGATTCTTACTATTTCGGCCAAATCTAGAGGGGTTTCCACCACCCTCCTTTCGTTAGATTCTTCCTCTCTATTGTGGGAGATCTACCCCATCTCACGGTGTGTCATCATCCCTTACATTGTAGTTTTCCCTGTTGTTCACTGACTGCTTGAGTGTTGATAGATCATTTTCTATTAGTCATTAATCTACCAATTTATGAACAACACACATCATTGCAAATTGAAGTCAACTTCTTTATTTGGAAACATTAGCAACATACAGTGCAGATTTCCAAAAAATATATCAATAATGGAAGGTTTTGTTCCTCTCTTCAGTAGAGATTCAGACAAGTTTCTTATAAAGGGGGGTTGAGGTAGGGTGTTTCCCAACAAATTTCTCTAATAATATTTTTATGCGACTCGTGCATGAGCCCAAGCAGACCAAGTGTTGTTTCCATGCTCTAATACCAATTTGTAACACACCCGACCCCTAAATACCCTTTCTAGGGATGGGGCATCAATTTTTTGTTCTTCCTAACTCTCTCAAATCCTAATTATGAGGTCTTCATCCTCTTCTACTCGTCTGTAGCTTTCTAACTACTGTTACCAGCTCAAAATCTTATCTTTGGTTTGCAAGATACGGCTTCCCGAAGTTAACCGAGCGTTATTGGTTGGGGTCTTCGGCGTTTGGCATTGAATACTCCTTTTTCCTAATCCCTGAAGTCCATAAATATTGCCGCGTGGCCTTAGCCATTCGGCGATCACTGTTCGCGTTTTACGTTGAATGCCCCTTTTTCAGTGTTTGGCAGTCGGCAATCAGCATTCAGCAGTTGGCAATCGGCGGTCGACGTCCTACACTTTCGGCACTTTCGGCAATTGATGATCGTCATTGAACTTTCGACGTTCAGTGATCGGAAATCCTCATTGAACATCACTTTATTATATTATTCTTAAAACTCCCAAACTCCCAAATTTATCCAAAATCACGAAGTCTCAAACATGTAACCAACCACATTGGCCATGCAGGCATGAACCAAAAGATGACACGCGGCGTGGGCTAGAGGTGACACGTGTCCTCATTAGGGGGTGAAATGCGTCATGCTCTAATAGGCATAAGGGGTCTGTGAATCAACCATATATGGGTGACACATAGCACCATAGTTACGGGTCCACGTCACCCCAGATGACATCATTGAGCCACGTCGCACCCCCCCCCCCCGACATAC
>JASDQU010102292.1:168979-194797 GCA_032191745.1 Picea mariana
TATTGTTGAACTTAGTGTAATTCGGGGGGACCTCTGTGATGTCGAAGAGGCGGGTTGTCAAGCCTGTGAGCATTCTCTCTAGGTGAGAGATTTGTTGTCTAAGAGGCAGGTTATCAGGCCCGTCAGCATTTTCTTTAGGTGAGAGTTCGTTGAGAATTGTTCCCTAGTGCGTTGGGCATTAGATACTGGGCTTTGAGACTTCCTGTTGAGCCTGTTGTTGTAGCTCCGGAAGGGAAGTGGGGCAGTTGAAGGATTGTTGAGCAAAGAAGGGGCACACTTCCTGGGGTGGGACAAACATGTGGGGAATGAGGGACTATAGGTTAGTTGCAACAGTCGGCACCTTGGACTAAATCTTTTGTTGAATATCAGTGGCCTAGCAAGAGGAACCCTTTTTCCTATGGAGTTTAAGCCCCAGCTCGGGGGTGACTTGTCACTGAAAGATTATGAGCGAAATAGTCTATGGCTAGGAGGAACGTCTGAGTCCTACACACAGTTGGTGACTTTTCATAAAAGATAAGTGTCCTTCACATGCTTGTCTAATTATTGTGTGCTCTAATGTTCATATTTTTAAATGGACTTATCTTCCTGTATAAAACTGCATCTGAATGTTGTCGTTAATTTTGTGTAATGTTACTGCATATATATATATATATGTGTGTGTGTGTGTGTGTGTGTGTGTGTGTGTTTCTTTTTCCTGTATGTTGCGACATATGTGGGCATGACAATTATAAGTGTTTCATGTTAGATAAATGTATGATTAATCTATATAATATTGTTGCACATGAGAAGTATGATGGTTATTAAATATTCCTATTAAGTTAAACTTGGTGGTATGGTTAGAAGATACCAAGGCAAGGTATGAATTGTCGAGTATGCAGTGAAGTAGTTTGCACACACAAAGGTGATAGAATATGCATGCAACGTCAGATTGATTGTGCACGCAGTAGTATCATGTGTGCAGAGTGTTTGCACGCACAACGGTATATATGTGTTTTATAGGGCTAAGCACGCAAAAGATTTGTGAGATTTATTTCGCTGCTATAATCTTATTAAAGAAGTATACTCATAGAGCGAGACCCAACTTGGGTCTGAGCGCAACACCTTAAGGTTGTGCGCAATTATTTCGATCTACTTGTAACATGAAGCATTACAAGTAGTATTCGCGCACTAGTATTTTTGAAGTAGCATGGTCCAGTAGTGAGCTTGGGCTGCTACAAAGAATATCCTAGTGACAGAAATTGAGGTTGTAGTGACGTGGCCCAGCCTAGGAGGTTGGGGAAGTGTTGAGATCATTTCCCGCTTTCGAAAGTTTCCTCCCCTTTCTATTTTTCCAACTTATTTTTTCCATTTATTTTCCCTCTTCTATACCTACCCTCACTTCCCCTTTTCTTTTCTCCCTTCTCTTTTCCCTTTCTAGTTACTAATTCGTTTTTCAAAATGGCAGGTATGCAGGTTGGTAGACTCGCAAATCTTCATCTCCATCCATACTCCCATATCATGAGTCTGACCAACCATTGTATTATTCTATACTTAATCGTTTTTGCAGTCGTGGGTTCACGGGTTCAATCAATCATATTCCAAGTTCCACGATATCCATTTTGCACCCAAAGATCTGTGGTCCACATTATGACCGTCAGACTTGTCGTGGGTACTGAGCTCCTGAATATTTTAGTTCTCTTGTATCCAAGTCCGATCGACTGCTCCCAACACTTAGCCTATTTTCTATCATTTACAACCACAGGTTGGTGGGTTCACAAAAGTTCCCAAATCCTAATTGCTCTCACCCGTCCCCGCCACCTTTGTGCTTTTCCCAACACACATTTAGTATGGTTTAATGTTAATAACTCATCATACATGTTCCGTAAAGATCGTCATTAATAAGCGAAGGGCTCGAGGAGATTTCTCATTAAACCGCATTAAAGCATGATTTGTCGAAGATTATATTATTGGTATCTCTCTCAAGCGCTCATTGCAAATATTATCTGGATTAAAGAAACACTCTCGACAACTTATGGTCGCAGCAGCTCGACAACAGTTTTGCGGTGATACTTTGAATATTTTTGGGCGTGAGGACTAGAACTTTCAGTGGTCTAGAGCATATTCTTATTATTCATCCCCTTATGCTCAGAAGGAAGTGATCTGGACATCTGGAATTGCTCGTGCAGGGTGTGTCCCTGAGGTTTTCGACTACAGGGAACTGGTTGCATGGTGCGTTGGGAAATACATACCGAGTCAGCGGATTATTCATCTGCAAGACCATTCTCCCATCTCTCTTTCATCTCAAGTATTCCATAAGATGTTGAAGCTCTGTGAGACAACGCTTACTTTCAAAGGAGAGGATTGCAGGGATTTCCTGAAAAAGCATGACAACGGCCTGGACCTCTTGCCTGAGTTCTTGGAGAATCCTGCGGCTATCCCTGAAGACATTACCAGGTTGCAGATCAACTCGTTCAAAAATCCCTTTCAGGAAATTGCTTGGTTGTTCACCAGGGTGACAGGTCAAGAAAGTATCGCCAGCATTTCCAGTATGATTCTTTATATCTTATATTTTACAGTCAAAGAGCAAGTTATTTTCTATTGGGGAAAATTGATTTCCAATGAAATCTTCTCCCAATTGTCACAGTACAAAAAAGACATGAAATTCTTTATGGCTTCTTATTTGGTGTTTGCGATAGCATATTGCTGTCAATTTCCAAAATTGTCTATCTATAAGAGGGTGAACTATGAACTTGACCCAGTTACCTTCTGGTACCAAGCGTTATGGAGACACAAAGCTTCATTGCATTTCTATGAAGTTTTCAATGATTTTGTTTCGATTTTCAAAGGATTATTGTTTGGAAAAGATACCCCCAGAATAGGGATGATTTTAGGGGCTAAATTTCGCTCATGGGCTAATTTTCCATGGTTTTTCCAAAAACAAGTTTCGCTATTTTAAAAATGATTCGCCCAAATTCTATAGGATAAAATTATTTTACCTTAAAAATCGCCAAAATTTTATAGAAACTATATAAAATCCTTAGAAATTTGAATATTTTTACAAAAATATCGTCAATCATTTATAGTTGGCATACGAAGGATTAGTAAGATTCGCCAAGGTTTCTACATTTTAAAATAAATTTCAATCCTTAAAATCATCCCTGCCCCAGAATATCTGACCAGGCAAATAAATTCCTGAATAAAAAGGGGACGTTGGAGCAAATGGAAAATCACAATGTTATCAGGATTTTCGGTTCTAAGGAAAATCCCTCATTTCTTCCATGCCATGTATCTGATAAAATGTTTATTACGAAATTCGCAAGGCAATATAATTTCTGGCTGCAATTTTTCCATGAGAAACGAAAAAAGCAATACATACCATTGCCTTGGAAAATTGGGGACTTTATATTCAGGAATATAAACAAAATCGATGAATTTGCAAACCACTTCCACAATCTGAATTTGAAATATGCTAAAAAGATAAAGGGGTTTGACCCTAACGGAATTTTCATAGAACATATGCTGGCAGTGGGATTCAACAATTCATTTACTCATATTGTTCTAAGTGAAGAAGAAGATAATAACTTAGGCGCTCTTGCTCACAATGTTGGTGACTTGGAGACAATACTTAGTACTAATGAATTTTACAAGTAGAAAGGAAAGGGTCCCAACGAGAAGAGCGCCCAGTCCCCAATTGTCACTCCTAATACTACCACATCTCAGAGCAATTTTCCAGCGGCCCACCCAACCAAGAAAGTTACCAACACTAGTTCCAGTGGCGGAGGAGAAAAGAATCCCCTGTCGAGAAAAATTGAGAGCTCGCACAAGCTTCCTCTGAGAAAAAAGAGGAAAAATGTTGTACAAGAGGAAGAATACCACCGTAGAAAGTGACATCAACAACTTCTCCCTTGAAGACATGGAGCTCGAGGCGGATATCAAGAAGATGTTTCCCACAATGAATCAACGAAAGAACATGGCCCATCAAAATTCATCATTGGAAATTATTGAGAATGAGACCTTCAATGAGGAAGAGTCGTTTTCTTTTCAGAGCGTTGTCTTTGATAGGGAATCCAAGAAATTGATTATTGAGAAAGGTGATATGGAGAATAAGAAAGGAAAATCTCGTTCATAGGTTAACCTAAGAGATCTGCAGCCTTCCCAGATTTCTAGAATTCATAGAGCAAACAAAAATGCTCTAGATGCTCCATTGGTGGTTTTGAAGCAGAAAACACGAAGTTGAAAGAAAGGATCAAGAAACTGGAAGACGCCTTAATGCCTCTTCAACTTCTTACCAGTCCTTTGACAATAGTCGGACCCAGCACACCCGATACTAAATTAAAAGGATCCTCAAGCCTACTTACATCAGCCAGGAGCTATGTGGAAAGAAATATTAAGAAAAGAATGGCATTGATCACAGAGGCATGAGAAACTTCGAAAAACATTACTTCTTTTGGATCGAGTGTGCATGCCTTCCACGAGTATTTGCAAGTCGGCCTGCAAAATGAAGAAGGTTTTTACCTTGATGTTGTACTACCCTTTGGAAACAGAGTTTTCAACATGACAAAACTAAGGAGAAGAGAGGAGGATTTTCCCTCCCCAAGTCGGATAAAACAGTTGAACACATGTTGGAAAGAACATATAAAAAACTTGAATAATATTGTTCAAGCATGTAGCCAAGCTATATCAAAGAGGGAATAATTATTCAAGAGGCTCACGAAGATAGACTTGGCCGAGATTACTAACGAAGTACAATACCCCAAACTAATTCTCAACTCGATATTCTTGACAAAGCAACCATTTGAAGAACAAGTTGAGATTTTTATAGGGTTGTCAGTTGAAAAGTTCTATGGTATACTTGAATATGATGAGGACGACATAGATAATTGGCTAGTGGACTACTCCGTGAAGAATCAAGACATTGAAGAAGCATTACATGGCATTTCCCTTGATTTGAGAGACTTGGAGGGCGAGTTGTTCAACATCAAAATCTGGCATGAGATAAACGTGGCACCAATGAAAAGTTATATTGAAGAATGGTTTAATAAAGCTATCAATAAATTGACCAACGAGGGGCAAGAAACAGTTGAGACAGTTCCTGTAACCATTAATGAAGACAATAAAAGGACATCAACAAGCAAGTGAAAAGGACGAGAGACCATCATAGTAAGTTTATGCTGATCACATCTTTCTTTCTTGATCAAGTCTTTCATCCAATTACTTTGCTTCTTTGAATAGAAAGGTTTAACCGAAGACTGATAACTTCTCTTTTCTTCTTGTCAGGTCTTGTTGTTCTTTTACCACCCACCATCTTCCTTCTACAAGCTTCATTCTTGTGTATATTTGCTTTATGGTCCGCAGGAGCTCCAATCCCAGTCTTTAAGACAAACACATTTTAAATTTCAAAGAATATGTAACAAACTATATATTTTTTAGAATTTTCAAGAGAGCTATTTTGGGATTAGTTTCAAATGTGCTTTGTAACTCTAAGTTTTGAGTATAAAGTATTTGAGATTGATCTATCATTATCTTTATTTGAACTGCCCATGTGTCCACTCTATTAAAGTTCTCTTATGCATGCAGATCATCTTCTTTTTTATTTTTATGTGATCAGAAATCTTTATTTTAAACTATGATGGATGTGAGGAAATTTTGCTTATTTGCTTTAAATGTGTGCGGATCCTGGTCCATTCTCGGGAACTTTCTTTAAAAAGAAAACAAAATATTTTCCATTTATCTTTCTTGCAATCTTTATATTTCTTTGATTACCACGACGGACTTCTATCAAGTCCCATATTCTGAATATCTAGAATCCCAAGAAAATCTTAAAGTAAAGAGGAGTACCACCTCTATAAAAATGCAGGGGGATTTACATCCTCGTGAGGTTATCGTTTCAGTCCTACAGGATTCAAGCGTCAACAAGACATTACATTCTAGTATCAAAGAAATTGGTTCAACACTGGACTTCTATGGGCCATAGATTAGCATGAAATAGACGTGTGTGCGAAGTATTGGCGCCGCGTAGTGCAGAGTTTATTATGCATGGAAAACAACTGGTGCACGATATAGAGCTGTGATGCACGCAAAAATAGCGATGTGCACGTGTTCACACTAGAATTTGGACGTTAAAATCATTCGAGGAAAAATAAAAGAAAGGATTCTAACAAATTGTGCATAACTCTTATAAAATTGTCACATTAATTAGTCTAACAAATCTTGTTGACTACATTTTTTGCAGATTTAACAACAATTAGTTTAGGACAAAATCAACACAAAGATTAAAAGCATGGTAGGTGTGCAGAGAACCTACAACCAAGATGAAGAAATGGGAAGGTTGTACGTTGGTATGGGTATTGAAGGTACATAATCCAATGGACATAGGGAAGGCTTAGAAGAGAGCATTAACTTGGTAAAGACCATAAAAAGTTTCCAAAAGGACGTCCAACGTTATAAAGTTGATAATGATAGGCTTATGAAAGCCAAGGAGGAACAAGATGGCTTGAACATCAAGTTTCTACAAAGCTTGGACATAATTGAGAAAAACATGGATAAGGAAACCGAGTCAAACAAAACATGAAGACATAGGTCTCATGATGAGGGAAGAAAAAAAAGCGTTGGCAGACATCTCCATCACTTTCCAAGATATCCATTTGGGAGAGCACGCAGTAGTTCGAGCCCATCTCTTATCAAAAAGCATAAGAGAAGGATTGGGGTGCACGAGATACAAGGAGAAATGAATAAGATCAAGCCTCCTACTTTTGATGGTGAGAATAAGAAGGATGAGGATGCAGAGACATGGCTGCTAGGTATGAGGAAATACTTCCAACTGCATAATTACTCCTCATAGGCAGAAGGGCGAATTGTTATTTATCAACTCAAGAGGAAAACATCAATGTGGTGGGATCAATATGTGCAAGTGAAACACATTGATGAGAAGAATGTTACTTGGAGGGAATTCAAGTGATATTTTGAAAAGAAATATTTAACCAAGCTCTACTATGATAGGAAAATGAAGGAGTTCTTTGAACTCAAGCTTGGGAACATGACCATAGAAGAGTATGAAAGGATATTTTTAGAGCTGCTGAAATATGTGTCTTTTATCAAGGATGAACAAGTGAAGATTCAAAGGTGCCTGAGTGGGCTACCATCATTTATTAGCGATAAGATACAATAATATGATCCAAAGACATTGGAGGAAACTATAAGGAGAGATAAATGTCTCTATGATCAAAAAAGGGGAAGACCGACTTTCCAAAAGGCTTGGGAAGACAAGATAAAAATCAAGGTGGAAAAAAGGAAGAAGGGGACTAAGCCACCATTTTTCATAAATACTGCGCAAGGAAAGCCAACTTCCAAGTAGCCCAGAATGATTGAGGCAATGGAAACCAGGCCAAGGCAGCAGTCAATGAAGTGTTGGGGTTGCGTCAAAAACCATATCTTTAGATATTGCTCTCAAAGAGGTGCAAAAGTGAGGATTGTGCACAATGTACAACAAGTTGCGATAGTTGAAGACATGGGTAGAAGTGTACCTAGAATTTATGCAACCCTGGACAACAAGCAATTTGAGTTTCAGTCACACGTGATCAAGGTGGAAGGTAAGATTAATGATCAACCCATTTATATTTTAATTGACTCGGGAGCTAGTCATAGTTATCTAGATCCTAAAATGGTGGAAAGATTCCAATTGCCGAGAAGGAAGCTTGGAAAACCTTGGTTAGTGCAGTTAGCTGCAAGGGAAAAAAGGAAAATTAATGAGATGGTCAAGTCATGTCCAATGGAAATGAATGGACTACGCACAAAAGTTGATTTGAATATCATACATTTGGGCTCGTATGATTGTCTCATTGGTATGGATCGGTTGGAATAGCATCATGTTGTTCTAGACTATTATAATTTAAGGTATTTACTTACTTAGATGAGCAAGGAAATTTGAGAACAGTTCAAGGCATTCCAAGAGTTGTGACTATCAGAGAAATTTCAGCCTTGTAATTGAAGAAAGGCTACATGAAGGGATGTCAAGTATTTGCAGCGCACATGGAGGAGGCACAGAAAGATAAAGTGCCAAGTGTTGAAGACTGTTCAATACTAAAAGAATTTGAGGATGTCTTTAAAGAAATATCAGGGTTGCCATTGAAAAGATATATCGATTTCTCTATAAATATGATTCCAGGAGCAACTCCTGTATCCAAGACTCCTTATAGGATGAGTACACCAGAGTTGAAGGAATTACATATGCAACTTGAAGAGCTTCTGAAGAAGGGGTATATACACCCAAGTGTGTCGCCTTGGGGTGCCCTGGTATTGTTAGTGAAGAAGAAGGATGGTACGTTGAAACTTTGCATTGACTTCAGGTAGTTGAACAAAGTAATAGTAAAGAACAAGTATCATTTTCCAAAGATAGATCACATGTTTGATCAGCTAAGGGGTGCAAAGATATTTTCCAAGATTGACCTTAGATCTGGCTATCACCAAGTGAGAATAAAAGAGGAGGACATCAACAAGACTGCCTTTAGAACAAGGCATGGCCATTACGAGTTCACAATGGTGCCATTTGGGTTGTCGAATGCACCAATTGTCTTCATGTGTTTAATGAATGGAGTTTTCAAAGATTACTTGGATAAGTTCATCGTCATATTTTTGGATGACATCGTTATTTAATCTAAATCTGAAGAAGAACATGAGCATCACTTGAAGATGGTGTTGCAGATATTGAGGGAGCATCAACTTTATGCAAAGTTGAGCAAGTGCTCATTTTACCAGAGGCAAATTCATTATTTGGGTCATATCATTTCACAGGAAGGAATGGTTGTGGATCCAACGAAGATAAAATCCATTGAGGAATGGCCAACACTAAGAAATGTTGCAAAAGTGAGATCTTTCATGGGATTGGCAGGGTACTATAGAAGGTTTATTGAAGGCTTCTCAAAGATTGTGCATCCAATCACATCCATGCAGAAGAAAGATGTGTGATTTGAATGGACTCCGGATTGTGAAAGGATTTTCCAACACTTGAAAATTTTGTTGATTAGTGCATTGATACTAARGATTGCAGATCRAGATGAAGACTTCATTGTGTGCAYAKATGCATGTAAAGAAGGGCTTGGGGGAGTCCTTATTCATAATGGACATTTGATATGTTATGAATCAAGAAAATTAAAAGAGCATGAGAGACTCTATGCCACCAATGATTTAGAATTGACAATTGTAGTGCATGCCTTGAAGATGTGGAGGCATTATCTCATGGGTAAAAGATTTGACTTGAGAACAAACCATTGTGGTCTCAAATATTTGTTTGGACAACCAAGTTTAAATGCCATACAAAGCAGGCGGTTAGAATTCCTCAGTGAGTATGACTTTGATATAAAGCATATCAAGCGTAAGGAGAATAAGGTGGTTGATGCACTCAGCATGAGAGTGCATGGGATGTATGCTACAGTCATTAGCATGTACCAGACAGATTTGAGAAACATAATCATAGAGGCTGTAAAGTAAGATCAACATTATGAAGAATTAAGAGCAAAATTAGAGCAAGGTATTTTGTAGTAGAAACTTGAAGAGTATGGGCTTAAAGAGGATGGAATTCTCATGTTTAGGCACAGAGTTTAAGTGTCTGACTCGTAAGAGTTGAAAAATAAAATATTGAAGGAATTACATAATGTGCCTTATGTCAAGCACCTTGTGTATCAAAAGACAGTAGCAATTGTTAAGAAGCAATATTATTGGCCAGGCATGAAAAATGAGGTTGTTGATTTTATTGCTAGATGCCTTGAGTGTCAAAAGGTCAAAGCTAAGCACATACATCCAGGTGGTTTGCTACAACCATTGCCCATTCCTGAGTGGAAGTGGGAAGTTATAACAATGGATTTTATAACTAAGTTGCCCAAGCAACATGATTCCACCATGGTGGTAGTGGATAACCTCACTAAAGCTGCCCATTTTATCCCAGTGAAGTCAACTTACAAGGCAACTAATATTGTTGATATCTACATGAGAAAAATTGTTAAATTGCATGGTGTGTCTAAGACAATTGTGTTTGATAGAGATCCCAAGTTCACTTCAAATTTTTGGAAGGGATTGTTCAAAGGAATTGGGACAAGTCTGAACTTTAGCACAACATATCACGTAGAATCAAATGAACAAACAGAGAGGGTAAATCAGGTAATAGAAGATATGCTAAGGATGTAAGTGATGGATAAACCATCAAAATGGGAAGACTGCTTGCATTTGGTAGATTTTTCTTACAACAATGGGTATCAAGCATCTTTAAAGATGAGTCCAATTGAAACAATGTATGGTAGAAGGTGCAACACACTTGTGAGTTGGGATAATCCAGTAGACAGAGCAGTGATTGGGCCAGAACTGCTCAGGGAAATGGAAGAGAAGATGGTAAAAATAAAGCAAAATTTAAAAGTTGCCCAAGACAGACAGAAAAACTGTGTAGATAAAGGCCGAACTTTTAGAGAATTTAAAGTGGGCGACCATGTGTTCTTAAAAGTAAAAGCAAGACGAAGTTCCCTGAAGTTGGGGAATTGCTCTAAGCTAGTAGCACGATATTGTGGCTCATTCAAAATCCTAGAGAGGATTGGTACTGTCGCATATATGTTGGCTCTACCTGCATCCTTGAGTATTCATAATGTATTCCACGTTTCCTTACTTAAAAAGTATGTACTTGATGCTAATCATGTCATTGATTGGAATGTGATTCAGGTGGAGCAAGAGGGCGACTTCCGAGTTCAAATGTGCAGATATTGGATCGGAAAGTAAAGACGCCCTGGAATCGCACAGTAGGTCTGGTAAAGGTCCAGTGGACCTGTTACGATCCTGAGGATGCAACCTGGGAACATGAGGATGCTATGCGGGCAGAGTATCTGTATCTCTTTGAGTATTTTTGATTTTTTTTATTAAACATGTGTATGTAATGCATTGAGGATGCTGCATAAATAAGGGGGAGGGGAATGTAATACCCCTAGGCCAAACCCTATCTGTAAATGTAAATATAAATGTACATATATTTATATAAGTTGGTGAGTTGTTGGTATCAAGTATTGGATTCAATGTTGTGCGCACATCCCATAGTTTGGTGATTGCGCTAGGATTGTGCATCAAAGAAAGAACGCACACTTGTGTAAGCGTGCGAGGATTGCGCACCAAAAGGAAGAGTACGCACATCCCAAAGTTTTGCACACACTAGATTAAGCGCACAATTTTGAGGCCAGAGAGCCTTTGTATATATGCTTGTGTTTTAAGGATGGTGAGCCTAGATGCAAAAGTCCAGTGCAACTGTATTGTAAATGTAATGACCATCAAGATTGTTAATATAATCACATCAATGTGTGCAGACTCAACTTAGATGAAAATAGACAAAGGGCTAAACTCCACGGAAAAGGAAAAAGAGGGGAGCTTAAGTCAAGGGAATAGGTTATTAATATTTCTGAAAGTTTAATTTTGAATGTGTATTTATCTTAAGTTTCCAAAGGATGGGAACGAGTCACCAAGTGGCTAAAATCTAGGCCTGAAGGTGAAAAATGTCTAGTTATAACCATGCAATATATATATTGCTAGCCTTAGTGTAATTTGAGGGGATTATCACTCATTTCTGGGATAATCCAGAGAAACTTCCTCTACGAAGGAATATGTATTTTGCTGTAACTTATTGTCATTGCTTAACCTTGTATTTGGGAAGACCGTGTGTTGTCGAAGAGGCGGGTTGTCAAGCCCGTGAGCATTCTCTCCAAGTGAGAGATTTGTCATTGAAGAGGCAGGTTGTCAGGCCCATCAACATTCTCTCTAGGTGAGAGTTTGCCGAGAATTGTTCCTTGGTGCGTTGGGCATTAGATACGGGGCTCTAAGACTTCTTGTCAGGCCTGTTGCTAAATCCCCATAAGGGAAGTGGGGTAGCTGAAGGAATATTGAGCAGAGAAGGGGCACACTTCCTGGGGTGGGACAGGCATGTGGGGAATGAGGGATTGTAGGCTAGTTGCAACAGTCAACACCTTCGACCAAGTCTTTTGTTGAATATCGGTAACTTGGCAAGATGAACCCTTTTTCCTATGGAGTTTAAGCCCTAGCTTGGGGGTGACCCGTCGCTGAAAGATTGTGAGTGACAGAGTCTATGGCTGGGAGGAATGTCTGAGTCCTACACGTAGTTGGTAACTTTTCATAAAAGATAAGTGTCCTTCACGGGCTTGTCTAATTACTATGTGCTTTAATGTTCATATTTTTAAATGGGTTTATCTTTCTGTATGAAACTGCATCTTAATGTTGTGGTTAATTTTGTGTAATGTTACTACATATATATGTGTGTGTTTCTTTTTCCTATATGCTTTGACATATGTGGGCATGACAGTTATAAGTATTTCATGTTAGCTAAATGTATGATTAATCTGTATAATATTGTTGCATATGAGAAGTATGACGGTTATTAAGTATTCATGTTAAGTTAAACTCTGTGGTATGGTTAGAAGATACCAAGGAAAGGTATGAATCGTCGAGCATGCGGTGAAGTAGTCAGCGTGCACGAAGGTGATAGAATTTGCGTGCGACATCGAATTGATTGCGCGCGTAGTAGTATCATGTGTGCAGAGTGTTTGCACGCACAAGAATATATATGTGTTCTAAAGGGCTAAGCGTGCAAAAGATTTTTGACATTTATTTCGCTCCTATAATCATATTAAAGGAAGTATACTTGTAGATCGAGACCCAACTTAGGTTTAGGCGTAGTACCTGTTAGCACTAAGAGTCACCCTCAGATTGCAAGAGGATAATCCCAACACCCATCAAAATGGTTTGTGAATGTAGATTAATGATAGAAGGTCAAATGGACAAACTCAACATAGTAATGTTTTAACACAGAAAGTCTAGGCTAGTATGCATAAGCAAATGAGGTTTTGACTAACTTCAGTCAGTGGTCTAAGAATAAAAGTAAGTAGATGGAAGACTCGGCGAGGAAGGTGGATAGGTCTGCTATAAGCATGAGTCCTTCTAGCAGCTAGGTGAAGAAAAACTCAGTCACAAGAACATCTTGAACTAAATTTAAAACACTGAAAAACATTTAGAACAACATTATAATCAAACATCCATTATAACACAACCATAACATCTCATAAGGATCGTCCAATAATGAGAATTCCGAGTAAGAAGAAATAATATGATGAAAAGAGGTTGACTTCCATTAATCAAAATATCTCAGGTCTCATACATAAACCATAGTACAACTCTGTTTAGTCAAAATATTACAAAATAAGGAGCTCTGGTCAACCATTCGAACCCTACATAACTTTCTTTTGATGTATTTATAACCAAAACAGTAGATAACAACTTGAGATGCAAGTTGGACTTCCTATCCTAGGATTCTCCACAAAAAGATATTAGTCTAACATCTGTACAAGTGGATCTAATAGACTGCTAGAATCAAGCAGCCTGTTGGCAACAACTCTAACAAGATATGAATGACCTGACTTGCTATTGCTTGGGAACATCTTCTCCAGTGCCATGTGTCCTCCAAGCCTGTGTGCTGAGCTCCATCTGCCGCATGTAGATCATTGGTTCCCTCTAAATCATCAAAGCTAAGAAGAGGCAACGAATTCAAAACTGTTGACTGTAACACCCAGTTCATAGCATCTTTTCGTAGCGCAACTAGTAGCAGATTCTGTAGCACATGCCTCTGTAAAATTGTTCTATGGCCGATTCCGTAGTGCATTCGGTAGCAGATTTTGTAGCGCCCTCCTGTAACACTATTCTGCAGTGATTTTCCATAGCGAACTGCCACTCTGTTTCTGGCTAGGTGATTTTGCAGTGCTTTCAGTAGCACAACTACAAAACAACCTGTGTGGATGATTCCGTAGCGCCAGGCGCTACGAAAACTTTGTGTTTTTTCTGTGTCATGCAATGAACCTCAAAAAACCCAAAAAGTCTTAGTAGATGGATTATGAGCCTGTAGATGCCTCCAATAGGTGAAATTATAATATTTCCCTTAACACTTCAAGCTTGCAAAAATTGATCATCATAAAAAATGGATCTGTCATCCTCGCCATTTTATCTTCTCGATCTAGCACTCCTCCTTGTTGTAGGAGAACTTCTCTTTGTTGCAACATCATTTCTTTCTTTTGCAGGGGCACTTCTCTCTACTGCAGGGGCATTTCTCTCTATTATAGCTTGGGCTAGAACATTTAAATTCCTTTGGGCTATATCATCCTTGAAGGGCCGCAATTCTTCTTTGAGCTTTCTATTTTGGGACTAAATGCTTCTGTTTTTCCTGCACAAAGTCTTAAGTTGCCGATGGAGAGGCAAGAATCTTATTGTTGTAAACCTAGCCAGATCAAGGGTTTCATTGTACATGTCCATGAGCTCCTTCATAATCATTCTCTCAGACAATCTTTCTCCCTTCAAACGGGCAACTTCCTTCCTTGCATCCTGAGTTGTCTGATCAATCTCTTGAAGATGGGATTATCAGGGGGAGTGTTAATGTTTATGACTTCAACAGGCTTCTCAGTAGCTTCACCCTTACCTTTGTCTTTCTTCTGAACAGAAGCTTTGGTCATGACCTCGATATGATTCCCAACAATGTCACTTTTACCTTTAACTTTCTTTGGGATAGAAGCCTTGGGTATGACTTCTGTTTCAACAGCTTCCTTGTGGGATGATGATCTGGTGAAAGGCCTCCTAACTCTAGTTTTAGCTGCTACAGTAGGTGAAGGAAAATGCAATTTTCTCCCCTTTTTGGCTGTGGTTTTGGCTGATGAGGGAACTTCCTCTAGTTCAGGTGCAGGCTGAGGTGAAAATTCTCTTTGTGGGGAGTGATGGACTTCCCTCTCTTCTTATTAAATTTCCTTAGGAACTTCTTTGTCTTGGGCAATAGGTTTGCTCTTTCTATTTTTGCTTGTTTCTGCTTGGGAAACACTACTAGATGGCAAAGGGATCTGCACCCTGGATTGAGGGGTGGAGGCTACATGTAGCTGCATATTTGTAGAGACAATGAATTGTTCCCAAGCAAGGCTTCTTTTCTTCAATTCTTCCATTACAAGCATCCTGATCAACCCAGAGTGGAAAACACTAGTGTCCACAACCTTGGATTTGGATTGGACCCTATCAACCATTTTTCCCATTCTTCTAAACAAATACAAAGGGATATTCATCAAATCCTTGCCTGTGAAGTGTAGCAAGAGCCTAATGTGATACTGGTATATCATGTTGAATCTGCCCTCACATGTAAAATACCTCTGGATAAATTTCAACATTGTCAAAACCCTCAACCAAGTGGCTCTTAGGCACTCCCTTGGACAAATTGTATCTCTGATAATCTGGCTTGAGGAAATCCTTAGAAAAGGCTGCATTGAGAGTCATAGATTTGAACCACCTCTTACCAGTGTTGGGTATCTTAGTGGTTGTTGCAATAGTGGCCTCAGATACCTCCAACTCAAGGGTTCCTACCTTGGTCTTAGTGCCATCAAAGTTTAAAGAAAACTCCCTTGCTACTTTAGGGTGTCCCCTCTGCATGTTTTGACAGAAATATAGTCAACCAACCCTTTGGAAAACCTCCTTGATCATAGGCTTAACATCAAATAGGTGCATGTCAGAAGGCTCAGTCCTGACTACACTCCCACCATTGTAAGATTTCTTCTGTTGGGGTGTATCCATTGATAGAAGCAGGAGGTCAACTAATGTAATGCTATGAAATGTAAGGAAACCAAACAAAGGCAAAAGCTTTTAAGTTTTGAAAGGTGATCCTTAATTGGTCTTTTAAGGATTTTTTCCAATTCACTTCTTAACTAATAAGAGACTGGTTTGATGGCTGAAAATGGGGGAAAAAGATCCTCTGAGAAAAGATATGCAGGGAGACTGCACGGTCAAATGTTAAGCTAACATAGGGCCACCACACAGTGTCATCATCATTTTAAAAGGCAAGGGCTCCTAAAATCTTCATTGCAAATAGACTTTGAGATGAAAATATAGGATGGCACAGTGAATAAGGAAAGCTAATGTTGGAGCTGTGAGCATAGAATATGCCACTGGTTTGACACAGAAATTGAAGCGCTGGAACATGGGATCCATAGCGCAGTTTAAACAATGGTTTATGTAGCGTAGTGTGGACATCATGAGCCAAGAGGATAAATGGTCATTCAAAGCTCTGGGGCAAATTGACTCAATTTCAGTGGAGGAAGATGTCAATATGCAGATGGCTAAGAAGTTTGTGGCAACAGAGGTAAAGGGGGTGGTAGGTGGAAGAAACCACAGTTGGCAACGCCAGGTGCTACGAAAAGATAAACAAAATCTTCAATTGATCTTCAACAGACCTCGGATGGCTCAAGAAGTACCTGGACACCGAAACTTAATTATTGATGATCTCCAACAAGCCTGGAGTCATTTGCAACCACCTTAGTCTCCATTTCACCTCGGTCAGTTAGTTTTGTAGCATAATATGCAGCGCTGTCTAGACTAGTAGTTTCTGCAGCGCTGAACTAGGAGCATGATTTCAAATTTGGTAAACAGTTAGAACTTCATAAATGACCAAATCACGATATTCCTTTTGAAGACAAGGGTGCTGAAAACAATGAAAATGCATGACATCAGCTTCATAATTGTGAATGATGGTAAAGAGGGAGAGTGTACAAATATGCGCCATGAAAACAACTAGTGAGTTGGCATCATACTTGACAAGGTTTGATTTGACTCCCTAACGGGCAAAGGGACATAGTGGGGAGGTTCAAACATATGAATGAATGGAGTGACTTGTCAAGTTTGTGGAGTCATGGGGTTGATAGTGCTAGCTGTCAGATCAAGTGATGAGTCAAGGATATAAACCATAAAATGAACCTAGGGTATAAACCATAGGTGTGGGTCAAATGTGTAAGCCAAGTTCCAACCCTTTATTTGTTTAAACTATCCTAAGAAAATCATAAAGAGAAAATAAAAAAACAAACTTAAAAAGACAAATGGGTAAAAATTAAAACCTAAGGAGAAATTTGACACATGACAACTTCATGTGATAACATTGGCTCCATAGGGGATGGCATGCTCCCTGTGAGTTGCCAAGAACAAGCAACTTTAGTGTCTTATCCTAAGGCTATGGGGTCATTTATTCAAACAAAAATGAAAAATAAAAAGTGATATTTACATGAATGGAAAGCCACTCATGGCTTAAGCAAAATACTTCTTCAGAAAGTGCCTATTGACAGGGCCACCAAAAACTTCAGAATCCTCCAAGTTCTGCAATTTATAAGTGTTATTCGAAAATACCTTAGAAATCTTGAAAGGACCAATCCACAAGGTTTCAAATTTACCATGTTTGTCTTTGTCTTGCTTGGGTGCATCCCACTTGAGCACTAGATCTCCCAGCTAGAAATCTTATTTACTTACCTTCCTGTCAAAGGCTTGCTTGATCTTCTGTTGATGGTCCTGTGCTTTGTCAAGGAGCAGCTCCCTAGTTTGTTGTACTTCTACCAACTGTTGTATCCTTCTGACCATATCATTAGGTTCTCCTTGGTAGTCCTGGAGGAATTTTGCCACAGGAAAGGCAAGCTGAGTAGGAAAGATAGCTTCAATCCCATATACAAGTTGAAAAGGGGAAACACCAAGTGACCTCTTTGTTGTAACTCTATCAGCCCATAAGGCAAACTTCAGCTTTGAGTCCCATGCTTTTTTGTTGTCTTCTAACTATTTCTTGATGATATTTATGAGGCTCTTGTTAGAGGGCTTTGCCAAACCATTTCATTTTGGGTAATAAGGAGTAGAATGGACTAATGTGATCCCATACTATTCACAAAACTTGATCAATGGTTCAGCTTTAAAAGAGGCAGCATTGTCAGTAACAATCTTTCTTGGACAACCAAATCTTGACATGGTATCCTCAAGAAAACTAATGATTACCTTGTGGGAGGCACTCCTTGTAGGAATGGCTTCTATCCATTTGGTGAAATAATCAGTGGCAGTCAAAATCCACCTATGCTGACCACTTGAAGCTGGATGGATTTCCCCAATGAAGTCAAGACCCCAATGTTGAAAAGGTCCAGAAACTACCACAGGCTTCAAAGGCAATGATTTGAGTTGCTGCTTTCCATAATTTTTTTGGCATTTGACACAAGCTCTAATCTTTGTGCAAACATCAGTAAAATGGCTAGGCCAGAAATACCCAGCTCTAAGGATCTTGTAGCCCGTGGTTCTCCATAAGTGATGGGCCCCACATAAGTTGTCATGAAAATCAGTCATGGCCTTTTGGGCCTCCTGTGGATCTAAACATCTCAAAAGAACCCCTAGAGGATCTTTCCAATACAATATATGATCAATGAGACAATATCTGATTGCTTTAAGCTTCAAAGCTCTTACCTTGTTCTTCTCCAAACCATCAAGAAGCTGCAACTTCTGCAGAAAATATATGATGTCCTTATACCAAATGCATTATGCTAAGTTGGGGCTGATATGAGAGCTTTTGTCAGCGAAATCAGCTTGCTGATTTTCTGAGTTTATGTTCATGAAATTAACCCCTAATGCTTTGCAATTTGATTCAGCAAACAACCTAGCTAAACCTTGGCCTTTCAATAGTTTAGTGGGTTTCATTTCAAGGTCAAATTCCAGAATTTTGGCAATCTATTTGCTCCTCTTCCCATCTATGTCAGGCTGGATAAGTATCTCTTTCACAGAGGTTGAGGGAACATAAACAACAATCTTGGAATGCAAAATGTATACTTTGAAAGCCTTGAGGGCTTTGACCAAAGCATAAACCTACTTTTCCGTGATATCATATCTCATTTCTGCATCCCTCAATGCTCTGCTAAAAAAGGAAATAGGCTTCTCTAACCCCTCTGTATTTTTCTGAAGCAAGACAACAACCACTGTGTCAAATGAGGCAAAGGAAGATATCAGAAATTCCTTGGAATAATCAGGGCTGATGAGCACAGGTGCTTCAGTCAAGGCCTTTTTTATTTGGTCAAAAGAATCTCGAGCCTCAGTAGTCCATTTCACCTCATTTCCTTTCCTAAGCATGGATGTAATGTACTTAACCAATTCAACAAAGTTAAAGATGAACCTTCTTAGAAAATTGATTTTCCCCAAAAAAGACTGAACTTCTTTCTTGGATCTAGGAAGAGATAAAGTCTAGATGGCCTCTACTCTGCTTGGATCAATTCTTACCCCTTCTGCCGATACAATGTGTCCCAATAACTTACCTTCCTTCATAACAAACAAAGACTTCTTAGGATTGAGAGAGAGACCAAACTTTATGCACTCCAGGAAGACCCTTTTCAAATGATGATAATGTTCTTTATCAGATTTTGAGAACATTGTAATGTCATCTAGGTAGATGACCACAAATTTGTCTTTCTCCCTAATAAAGGCAATATCCATTGCTCACTGAAAGGTTGTTCCTGCATTCATTAATACAAAGGGCATCTTAGCATACATGAATGTGCCCCAAGGAGTAGTGCAGGTTGTCTTCTCTCTATCTTCAGGAAAGACAAAGATCTGATTGTAGCCTGAGAAGCCATCAATCATAGACATCCTAGATGAGCCAGTCACTCTTTGTAAAATGTGCTCCATCTTTAGCAAGGGGTAATTATCTTTCTTGGAGCTTCTATTCAAATTCCTGAAATCAACACACAATCTAATTTTTCCATTCTTCTTCCTCACAGAGACCAAGTTAGCCACCCACTCAGAGTATCTCAAAGGAATGATGATCTTGGCATCCAACAACTTCGTCACTTATTTTTCCATAATAGGCAACAACATGGGATTTATCTGTCTGAGTTTCTGCCTAAAAGGTTTGGTCTCCTCTTTCAAAGGGATCTTGTGTTCAATGATGTTTGTGTCATATGTTTGTAAATATTCATACTTCTAGGAAAACACATCAACAAACTCCTTTAAAAGATTAACATTCTCAACCCTTTGTTCTTTTGACAAGCTGCTAGACAACTTCACATATTTTGGATCCTCCTCTGTACCTAAATTGCATTCACTCACATCAACATTTTCAGTTGAACCTTTAACGTTCACAACAACATCATTTCTGTCAAACAATCTTCCAAAGGGTCTAGTCCTTTTGGAATATGGTTACTGAGCAACTGAACTATATGATGGTCAACAATTTTATTCAGAAAAATATCAGCATGAGGGCATTTGTCATAATCATGATCTTGATCAATATGTAGGGCATAAAACTCATCCACAGTTTCAAGAAATCTTTTGATCTCAAGATCATCCTCAAAGACCATCCAATGTTTGACATTGTCAGGTATAGAGGGTCTATACTTCACTTCCACATCATATTTGAGCTTGGGGGGCAAAGGAACTCTGAAATTACTTGTTGAAACAACCAACGAATCTGCCATAGTATTTTCCTCTTTTGGAACAAAAGAGATATTAAAAGTTAAGAATAAATTATCAACAAGATCCCAAACTTCATTTTTGTAAGTCCTTAACCTGGGGTGTTTAACTTGATATAGATTTTTGACTTGATGTACAATCAATTCAACATCTCCAAACACTGCTAACTCTTCAATATTCATGTCTTTAGCAGCCCTCAAACCCAAAACAAGAGCCTCATATTCTGCCACATTGTTTGTAGTTTCAAATTCAAGCTTGTAAGACAAAGATATGATCTCTTGAGAAGGGGGGATAAAGACTACCCCAGCACCAACACCTTCCTTAGAAGAGGCCCCATAAAAAAACATCTTCCAAACATAGATATTAGGAGGAGGAATTTCACAAGAGGTAATGGTTTGTTTTCTTATTTCAATAGGTGATTGAGGAGCATCAGTGAGCTGTAATATACTGGATCCTAAATCAGTATCAACTGCAACAATAGGGTGGTTGGTAGGATTTGCTTCATCACTGATGATGTAGGCTAGTTGTGCCTCCCTATAAAGCCTTCTATGTTATCCCCCAAATACAGGAATTGTGGCATATGAAAGGTCCATCTGCAAAGTTCCCCCTAGTCTTTTGATCCAAGATCTTGACAAGAGGATCCCAAACTTAGGGGGGACATCAGCAACCACAATATCCATGACCACATTTTTCATGGGCAATTGGAACAGGGTAACAACCAGGTCTTTGATAACCCCAAGACACTTCACTTTCCTATAATCAAATAAGTATAGGTCATGGTAAGTTTTTTTAATTTCCAACCCAAGCTCATCCATGACAATTTTAGGCATGAGGTTATGAGATGCACCAGAGTCCATCAAGAAATTGTGTAGCACTTTATCATGAATGTTTAATGATGTGTAGAAAGGAGGGGAAGAGTCATCCCTATCCTCTACCAAAGGTCCCAGTATGACTGCTGGTTTTTCATCTAGAAGATTGAATGAATCTGTGGAATTAGATGAAGGCTCGGGCTACAACATTTTAGAAAGATATTTTTATGAATTCCTCATTCTTAATCAGCTCCAAAAAAGGTACTGGGATTTTGATTTTTTGAATTTCACTTTCAAAGCTAAAAGAGGATGGAGATTTCAGAATCTCCTTAATTTTTGGGGCAGGGCTCTTAACCAATGCCTATGGGTTTTGTGCCTCTTTTTCTTTGCTGCTAGATGCTACAGCCTTAGCAGAATTTTCTGTTTTAGTGGGCTGATAAGAAGTGTCAGGATTTCCCTCTTTCTTTTTTGACCTTAAGTAGTATTTATTTGGATTGTCATTGGTTTTTTCCCCTTTACTCAATTCATTCAATTGGTTATCCATGAGAGACTCCTCATGTGCAGATTGGGTTAAATGGGGGGATGAAGAGGTGTCACCAAGACAATGGATTTCTGGATCATTTTTTTCATCCTCTCCTTCTTCATCAGCAACAAGGTTATTTTGGAGAGGGGCTTGGACTTTTTGATCATCCCTATCCCTATTTCTTTGATCTCTTTGGAGGATCCGAGGGGCATTATTTGGTCTTCTGAAATTTCCTCTATTATAAACATTATGTGTGTTCCTATAGTTTTGCTTTCCTTTAAGTTTCAACTTCTCCATTTCAACAAAAGGTGATTTTACCAATTTTGTTAGGTCATCAACTTGAGGGTGGACAACAGGGGAGTCTGAGGTTGAAGCTTCAGCCCTAACTTTTATTCCGTCTCTATCATATTTCCCCCTAAGCTTGTCAGCTGCCAGTATGTTAGATTTTACTTCCAAGGCTGCATCTTGCATCTGAGCTAGAGAGGTAGATCTTCTTTCTCTCAACAAGAGGCAAAACTTAGGGTCAAAAGCACTGGCATAGGTGATCTTGGCAGAAGTTTCTATAGGCTTTATTTCAGTGGGAATCTTGTTGTACATTTTATTAAATCTCTTTGAGAAGTCTGAAACAGATTCCCCCTCTTTCCTCTTAAGTGACCCAAATTCTGTAATGTAATAGAGGAAATCCTTTTTATCCCCCTAATGTCTCAGAAAAAGCATCATCCAAAGCTTCAATTCCAGCAATAGATCCAAGAGTCAAACCCCTAAACCATTTTCTAGCCTCACCATCAAGGCTCTGTACAAAGACCCTCATCCACACATCTTCATTTTCAATGTTAAGATTGTTTGCATAACTATAAAAGGCTGCAAGGTGTTCTTCTACAGTTATGTTTTCCTACCTTGTGACTTGGGCATGTACTTAAGGTAGTCTCCAACTGGGAGAGAATTCATAGGATGAGGTAAAATAAGAGGGGAATACCTAGCAACCACTATGGCATCCATCCTATTTCTAGGAAGATTAACACTTGCCATGGGGTTGTAAACTCTAGGAGAACAAGGGGGAGATCGAATCTTGACAGGTACAACTACAGCTTTGATTTTAGGAGAAAGAGGGAGCTTGGATGGAGAGGCTTCAGTTTTCAGAGGAAGAAGTTGAGTCTTGGAAGAATATGGTATAGGGTCCAAGGGAAATGAGGTTTCCTCCTCTTTAGTCACAACAATTTTGATAGGAGGAGGATTAGGAAGACCCAAGGTAGGAAAATCTTCTAAGCTCTCAAGTCTAAACCAACTTACAACATCAGGAGAGGCAAGGGTTTCAAAACTTTCTTCTTTCAATTTGGGACTAAAAGAAGAGTATTCAATAGGAACATTTTCAAAATCCAAATTTCTAGAAACTTCAACAGAGGGTAGAAGAGGAGAATTGGATATAGTTATTGGAGTATTAAAGGTAGAATCATGAAAATGACCAGAAGTACCTGGTACAACAGCTGAAAATACTTCTTGAGAAGCTTTTCCTTTCTTGATAATCTTCTCTGGGTCAACTTCAGGTGTTTCCAGAGGTAGATGTGGAGTAGACCTCGTGTGTCTGCCTTTGGGAGCTACAACTGAAACAATGGAGTCGCCAGGTGCAAGCCACAATCTTCATTTTATTGATTTCTAATGCACCTTTGGAATCAATATGCTTTGTTGTTCAATCCCATGGAAATGTTTTCAATCCGTTCCTCGACAATGGCTCCAAGAATGTTAGCACTGAGAGTCACCCTCAGATTGCAAGAGGATAAGCCCAACATCCATCAAATAGCTGACTTAATGTAGATTAATGATAGAAAGTCAAATGGACAAAACTCAACATAGTAATGTTTTAACACATAAAGTCTAGGCTAGTATGCATAAGCAAATGAGGTTTTGACTAACTTTAGTCAGTGGTTTAATAATAAAAGTGAGTAGATGGAAGACTCGATGAGGAAGGTGGATAGATCTGCTATAAGCATCAGGCCTTCTAGCAGCTAGGTGAAGAAAAACTCAGTCACAAGAACTTCTTGAACTAAATTTAAAACACTGAAAAACATTTACAACAACATTATAATCAAACATCCATTATAACACAACCATAACATCTCATAAGGATCATCCAATAATGAGCATTCAAAGTAAGAAGAAATAAGATGATGAAAAGAGGCTGACTTCCATTAATCAAAATATCTCACGTCTCATACATAAACCAGAGTACAACTATGTTTAGTCGAAATATTACAAAATAGGGAGCTCTGCTCAACCATTCGAATCCTACATAACTCTCTTCTGATATATTTATAACCAAAACAATAGATAACAGCTTGAGATGTGAGCTGGCCTTCCTATTCTAGGATTCTCCACAAAAATATATTAATCTAACATCTGTACAAGTGGATCTAACATACTGCTAGAATCAAGGAGCCTGTTGGCAACAACTCTAACAAGATATGAATGACATGACTTGTTGTAGCTTGGGCGCATCTTCTCCAGTGCCATGTGTCCTCCAACCCTATGTGCTGAGCTCCATCTACCACCCGTTGATCATTGGTTCCCTCCAAATCATCAAAGCTAAGAGGAGGCAACGAATTCAAAACTGCTGAATGTAACAACTAGTTCGTAGCATTTTTTGTAGCGCAACTGGTAGCAGATTCCGTAGCGCCTGTCTCTCTGAAACTGTTCTGCAACTGATTCTGTAGTGCATTCAGTAGCAGACTTTGTAGCACCCTCATGTAACATTGTTCTGCAATGACTTTCCGTAGCGAAATGCCACTCTGTGTCTGGCCAGGTGATTCTGTAGCATTTTCGGTAGCGCACCTACAAAATAGTCTGTGTGGATGATTATGTAGCGCCATGTGCTACAAAAACTTTGTGTTTTTTCTGTGTCATGAAATGAACCTCAAAAAACCGAAAAAGTCTTAGTATATGGATTATGAGCCTATAGATGCCTCCAGTAGGTGAAATTATAATATTTCCCTTAACACTTCAAGCTTGCAAAAAATGATCATCATAAAAAATGGATCTATCATCCTTGACATTTTATCTTCTCAATCTGGCACTCCTCCTTGTTGCAGGAGAGCTTCCCTCTTTTGCGGTAATATTTCTTTCTTTTGCAGGGGCACTTCTCTATACTGCAGGGGCATTTCTCTCTATTACAATTTGGGGTAGAACATTTAAATTCCTCAGAGCTAGATCATCCTTGAAGGGCTGCAATTCTTCTTTGAGCTTTCTGTTTTGGGACTGTATGCTTCTGTTTTTCCTGTACAAAGTCTCAAGTTGCCTATGGAAAGGTAAGAATCTTCTTGCTGTAAACCTAACCAAATCAAGGGTTTCATTGTACATGTCCATGAGCTCCTTCATCTTCCTTCCCTCAGTCAATCTTTCTCCCTTCAAACGGGAAACTTCCTTCCTTGCATCCTTGAGTTGTTCGATCAATCTCTTGAAGGTGGGATTATCAGGGGGAGTGTTGATGTTTATGACTTCAACAGGATTCTCAGTAGCTTCACCCTTACCTTTGTCATGATTTTGAACATAAGATTTGGTCATGACCTCAATAGGCTTCCCAACAATGTCACTTTTACCTTTAACTTTCTTTGGGACAAAAGCCTTGGGTATGACTTCTGTTTCAACAGCTTCCTTGTGGGCTGATGATCTGGTGAAAGGCCTCCTAACTATGGTCTTAGTTGCTGCAGTAGATGAAGGAAAATGCAATTTTCTCCCCTTTTTGGCTGTGGTTTTGGTTGATGAGGGAACTTCCTCTATTTTAGGTGNGTGGGGAGTGATGGACTTTCCTCTCTTCTTATTCAATTTCCTCAGGAACTTCTTTGTCTTGGGAAATAGGTTTGATATTTCTCTTTTTGCTTATTTATGCTTGGGCAACACTACTAGCTGGCAAAGGGCTCTGAACCCTGGATTGAGGGGTGGAGGCTACATATAGCTGCATATTTGCAGAGACAATGAAATTTCCCCAAGTAAGGCTTATTTTCTTCAATTCTTCCATTACAAGCATCCTGATCAACCTAGAGTGGAAAACACTACTGTCCACAGCCTAAGACTTGGCTTGGACCATATCAACCATTTTTCCCATACTTCTAAACAAATAGAAAGGGATATTCATCAAATCCTTTTCTGTGAAGTGTAGCAAGAGCCTAATGTGATACTAGTATATCATGTTGAATATGCCCTCACATG
>JASDQU010102292.1:203097-222305 GCA_032191745.1 Picea mariana
ATCAACGAGACAATATCTGATTGCTTTAAGCTTCAAAGCTCTTACCTTGTTCTTCTCCAAACCATCAAGAGGCTGCAACTTCTGCAGAAAATATATGATGTCCTTATACCAAGTTCATTTTGCCAAGTTGGGGCTGATATGAGAGCTTTTGTCAGCAAAATCAGCTTGTTGATTTTCTGAGTTTATGTTCATGAAATTAACCCCTAATGCTTTGCAATTTGATTCAATAAACAACCTAGCTAAACCTTGGCCTTTCATTAGTTTAGTGGGTTTCATTTCAAGGTCAAATTCCAAAATTTTGGCAATCTATTTGCTCCTCTTCCCATCTATGTCAGACTAGATAAGTATCTCTTTCACAGAGGCTGAGGGAACATAGACAACAATCTTGGAATGCAAAATGTATACTCTGAAAGCCTTGAGGGCTTTGACCAAAGCATAAGCCTGCTTTTCCATGATATCATATCTCATTTCTACATCCCTCGATGCTCTGCTAAAAAAGGAAATAGGCTTCTCTAACCCCTCTGTATTTTTCTGAAGCAAGACAACAACCACTGTGTCAAATGAGGCAAAGGAAAATATCAAAAATTCCTTGGAATAATCAAGGCTGATGAGCACAGGTGCTTCAGTCAAGGCCTTTTTTATTTGTTCAAAAGAATCTTGAGCCTCAGTAGTCCATTTCACCTCATTTCCTTTCCTAAGAATGGATGTAATGTACTTAACCAATTCAACAAAGTTAGAGTTGAACCTTCTTAGAAAATTGATTTTCCCCAAAAAAGACTGAACTTCTTTCTTGGATCTAGGAAGAGATAAAGTATGGATGGCCTCTACTCTGCTTGGATCAATTCTTACCCCTTCTATCGATACAATGTGTCCCAATAACTTACCTTCCTTCATAGCAAACAAAGACTTCTTAGGATTGAGAGAGAGACCAAACTTTATGCACTCCAGGAAGACCCTTTTCAAATGATGATAATGTTCTTTATTAGATTTTGAGAACATTGTAATGTCATCTAGGTAGATGACCACAAATTTGTCCTTCTCCCCAATAAAGGCAATATCCATTGCTCACTGAAAGGTTGCTCCTGCATTCATTAATCCGAAGGAAATCTTAGCATACATGAATGTGCCCCAAGGAGTAGTGAAGGTTGTCTTCTCTCTATCTTCAGGCAAAACAAAGATCTGATTGTAGCCTGAGAAGCCATCAATCATAGACATCCTAGATGAGCTAGTCACTCTTTGTAAAATGTGCTCCATCTTTGGCAAGGGGTAATTATCTTTCTTGGAGCTTCTATTCAAATTCCTGAAATCAACACACAATCTAATTTCCCCATTCTTCTTCCTCACAGGGACCAAGTTAGCCACCCACTCAGAGTATCTCAAAGGAACGATGATCTTGGCATCCAACAACTTCTTCACTTCTTTTTCCATAATAGGCAGCAACATGGGATTTATCTGTCTAAGTTTCTGCCTAAAAGGTTTGGTCTCCTCTTTCAAAGGGATCTTGTGTTCAATGATGTTCGTGTCATATGTTTGTAAATATTCATACTTCTAGGAAAACACATCAACAAACTCCTTTAAAAGCTTAACATTCTCAACTCTTTGTTCTTTTGACAAGCTACTAGACAACTTCACATATTTTGGATCCTCCTCTGTACCTAAATTGCATTCAGTGACATCAACATTTTCAGTTGAACCTTTAACCTTCACAACAACATCATTTCTTTCAAACAATCTCTCCAAAGGGTCTAGTCTTTTTGGAATATGGTTACTGGGAAACTGAACTATATGATGGTCAACAATTTTATTCAGAAAAATATCAGCATGAGGCCATTTGTCATAATCATGATCTTGATCAATATGTAGGGCATAAAACTCATCCACGGTTTCAAGAAATCTTTTGATCTCAAGCTCATCCTCAAAGACCTTCCAATGTTTTACATTGTCAGGTATAGAGGGTCTATACTTCACTTCCACATCATATTTGAGCTTAGGGGGCAAAGGAACTCTGAAATTACTTGCTGAAACCACCAAGGAATCTACCATGGTATTTTCCTTTCTTGGAACAAAAGAGATATTAAAAGCTAAGAAGAAATTATCAACAAGATCCCAAACTTCATTTTTGTAAGTCCTTAACCTGGGGTGTTTAGCTTGATACATATTTTTGACTTGATGTACAATTAATTCAACATCTCCAAACACTGCTAACTCTTCAATATTCATGTCTTTAGCAGCCCTCAAACCCAAAACAAGAGCCTCATATTCTGCCACATTGTTTGTAGTTTCAAATTCAAGCTTATAAGACAAAGATATGATCTCTTGAGAAGGGGGGATAAAGATTACCCCAACACCAACACCTTCCTTAGAAGAGGCCCCATAAAAAAACATCTTCCAAACATAGGTATCAGGATGAGGAATTTCACAAGAGGCAATGGTTTATTTTCTTATTTCAATAGGTGATTGAGGAACATCAATGAACTGTAATATACTGGATCCTATATCAGTATCAACTACAATAATAGGGTGGTTGGTAGGATTTGCTTCATCACTGATGATGTAGGCTATTTGTGCTTCCCTATAAAGCCTTCTATGTTCTCCCCCAAATACAGGAATGGTGGCATATGAAAGGTCCATCTGCAAATTTCCCCCTAGTATTTTGATCCAAGATCTTGACAAGAGGATCCCAAACTTAGGGGGGACATCAACAACCACAATATCCATGACCACATTTTTCATGGACAATTGGAACAGGGTAACAACCAGGTCTTTGATAACCCCAAGACACTTCACTTTCCTATAATCAAATGAGTATAGGTCATCGTAAGTTTTTTTAATTTCCAACCCAAGCTCATCCATGACAATTTTAGGCATGAGGTTATGAGATGCACCAGATTCCATCAAGCAATTGTGTAACACTTTATCATGAATGTTTAATGATGTGTAGAAAGGAGAGGAAGAGTCATCCCTATCCTCTACCAAAGGTCCCAGTATGACTACTGGTTTTTCATCTTGAAGATTGACTGAATCTGTGGAATTAAATGAAGGCTCGGGCTGCAGCATTTTAGAAAGATATTTTTATGAATTATTCATTCTTAATCAACTCCAAAAAAGGTACTGGGATTTTGATTTTTTGAATTTCACTTTCAAAGCTAAAAGAGGATGGAGATTTTAGAATCTCCTTAATTTTTGGGGTAGGGCTCTTAACCAATGCCTGAGGGTTTTGTGCCTCTTTTTCTTTGCTACTAGATGCTACAGCCTTAGTAGAATTTTCTGTTTTAGTGGGTTGATAAGAAGTGTCAGGATTTCCCTCTTTCTTTTTTGACCTTAAGTAGTATATATTTGGATTGTCATTGGTTTTTTCCCCTTTACTCAATTCATTCAATTGGCTATCCATGAGAGACTCCTCATATGCAGATTGGGTTAAATGGGGGGATGAAGAGGTGTCACCAAGACAATGGATTTCTGGATCAGTTTCTTCATCTTCTCCTTCTTCATCAACAACAAGGTTATTTTGGAGAGGGGCTTGGACTTTTTGATCATCCCTATCCTTATTTCTTTGATCTCTTTGGAGGATTTGAGGGGCATTATTTGGTCTTTTGAAATTTCCTCTATTATCAACATTATGTGTGTTCCTATATTTTTGCTTTCCTTTAAGTTTCAACTTCTCCATTTCGACAAAAAGTGATTTTACCAATTTTGTTAGGTCATCAACTTGAGGGTGGACAACAGGGGAGTCTGAGGTTGAAGCTTCAGCCCTAACTTTTATTTTGTCTCTATCATATTTTCCCCTAAGCTTGTCAGCTGCCAGTATGTTAGATTCTACTTCCAAGGCTGGATCTTGCATGTGAGCTAGAGAGGTAGATCTTCTTTCTCTCAACAGGAGGAAAAACTCAGGGTCAAAAGCACTGGCATAGGTGATCTTGGTAGAACTTTCTGTAGGATTTATTTCAGTGGGAATCTTGTTGTACATTTTATTAAATCTTTTTGAGAAGTTTGAAACATGTTCCCCCTCTTTCCTCTTAAGTGACCCAAATTATGTAATGTAATAGACGAAATCCTTTTTATCCCCCCAATATCTCAGAAAAAGCATCATCCAAAGCTTCAATTCCAACAATAGATCCAGGAGTCAAACCCCTAAACCATTTTCTAGCCTCACCATCAAGGCTCTGTACAAAGACCCTCATCCATACATCTTCATTTTCAATGTTAAGATTGTCTACATAACTATAAAAGGCTGCAAGGTGTTCTACTACAGTTATGTTTTCCTACCTTGTGAACTTGGGCATGTACTTAAGGTAGTCTCCAACTGGGAGAGCATTCATAGGATGAGGTAAAATAAGAGGGGAATACCTAGCAACCACTATGGCATCCATCATATTTCTAGGAAGATTAACACTTGCCATGGGGCTGTGAACTCTAGGAGAACAAGGGGGAGATTGAATCTTGACAAGTACAACTGCAACTTTGATTTTAGGAGAAAGAGGGAGCTTGGATGGAGAGGTTTCAGTTTTCAGAGGAAGAAGTTGAGTCTTGGAAGAAGATGGTATAGGGTCCAAGGGAAATGAGGTTTCCTCCTCTTTAGTCACAACAATTTTGATAGGAGGAGGATTAGGAAGACCCAATGTAGGAAAATCTTCTAAGCTCTCAAGTCTAAACCAACTTACAACATCAGGAGAGGCAAGGGTTTCAAAACTTTCTTCTTTCAATTTGGGACTAAAAGAAGAGTATTCAATAGGAAAATTTTCAAAATCCAAATTTCTAGAAACTTCAACAGAGGGTAGAGGAGGAGAATTAGATATAGCTATTGGAGTATTAAAGGTAGAATCATGAAAATGACCAGAAGTACCTAGTACAACAGCTGAAAATACTTCTTGAGAAGCTTTTCCTTTCTTGATAATCTTCTATGGGTCAACTTCAGGTGTTTCCAAAGGTAGATGTGGAGTAGACCTCGTGTGTCTACCTTTGGGAGCTACAATTGAAACAATGGAGTCGCCAGGTGCAAGCCACAATCTTCATTGTACTGATTTCTAATGCACCTTTAGAATCAGTATGCTTTGTCGTTCAATCCCATGGAAATGTTTTCAATCTGTTCCCCAGCAATGGCTCCAAGAATGTTAGCACTGAGAGTCACCCTCAGATTGCAAGAGGATAAGCCCAACACCCATCAAATAGTTGACTGAATGTAGATTAATGATAGAAGGTCAAATGGACAAAACTCAACATAGTAATGTTTTAACACATAAAGTCTAGGCTAGTATGCATAAGCAAATGAGGTTTTGACTAACTTCAATCAATGGTTTAATAATAAAAGAGAGTAGATGGAAGACTCGGTGAGGAAGGTGGATAGATCTGCTATAAGCATCAGGCCTTCTAGTAGCTAGGTGAAGAATAACTCAGTCACAAAAACTTCTTGAACTAAATTTAAAACACCGAAAAACATTTACAGCGGCATTATAATCAAACATCCATTATAACACAACCATAACATCTCATAAGGATCATCCAATAATGAGCATTCAAAGTAAGAAGAAACAAGATGATGAAAAGAGGTTGACTTCCATTAATCAAAATATCTCAGGTCTCATACATAAACTAGAGTACAACTCTGTTTAGTCGAAATATTACAAAATAGGGAGCTCTGCTCAACCATTCGAACCCTACATAACTTTCTTCTGATATATTTATAACCAAAACAATAGATAATAGCTTGAGATGCGAGTTGGCCTTCTTATTCTAGGATTCTCCACAAAAATATATTAATCTAACATCTGTACAAGTGGATCTAACAAACTGCTAGAATCAAGGAGCCTGTTGGCAACAAATCTAACAAGATATGAATGACATGACTTGTTGTAGCTTGGGTGCATCTTCTCCAGTGCCATGTGTCCTCCAACCCTGTGAGTTGAGCTCCATCTACCACCTGTTGATCATTGGTTCCCTCCAAATCATCAAAGCTAAGAGGAGGCAACGAATTCAAAATTGTTGAATGTAACAACTAGGTAGCATTTTTTTGTAGCGCAACTGGTAGCAGATTCTATAGCGCTTGTCTCTGTGAAACTGTTCTACAGCCGATTCCATAGCGCATTTGGTAGTAGACTTCGTAGCACCCTCCTGTAACATTGTTCTGCAACGAATTTCCGTAGCGAAATGCCACTCTGTGTCTGGCCAGGTGATTCTGTAGCATTTTCGATAGTGCATCTACAAAATAGTCTGTGTGGATGATTCTGTAGTGACATGTGCTACAAAAACTCTGTGTTTTTTCTGTGTCATGAAATGAACCTCAAAAAACCCAAAAAGTCTTAGTATATGGATTATGAGCCTGTAGATGCCTCCAATAGGTGAAATTATAATATTTCCCTTAACACTTCAAGCTTGCAAAAAATGATCATCATCAAAAATGGATCTGTCATCCTCGACATTTTATCTTCTCAATCTGGCAATCCTCCTCATTGCAGGAGAACTTCCATCTATTGCGGCACCATTTCTTTCTTTTGTAGGGGCACTTCTCTGTACTACAGGGGCATTTCTCTCTATTGCAGTTTGGGGTAGAACATTTAAATTCCTCAGAGCTAGATCATCCTTGAAGGGTTGTAATTCTTCTTTGAGCTTTCTGTTTTGGGACTGTATGCTTCTGTTTTTCCTATACAAAGTCTTAAGTTTCCTATGGAAAGGTAAGATTCTTCTTGTTGTAAACCTAACCAAATCAAGGGTTTCATTGTACATGTCCATGAGCTCCTTCATCTTCCTTCTCTCAGTCAATATTTCTCCCTTCAAACGGGCAACTTCCTTCATTGCATCCCTGAGTTGTCTAATCAATCTCTTGAAGGTGGGATTATCAGGGGGAGTGTTGATGTTTATGACTTCAACAGGCTTCTCAGTAGCTTCACCCTTACCTTTGTCTTGATTTTGAACATAAGCTTTGGTCATGACCTCAATAGGCTTCCCAACAATGCCACTTTTACCTTTAACTTTCTTTGGGACAAAAGCCTTGGGTACGACTTTTGTTTCAGCAGCTTCCTTGTGGGATGATGATCTAGTGAAAGGCCTCCTAACTATGGCCTTAGTTGCTGTAGTAGATGAAGGAAAATGCAATTTTCTCCCCTTTTTGGTTGTGGTTTTGGTTGATGAGGGAACTTCCTCTAGTTCAGGTGCAGGCTGAGGTGAAAATTCTCTTTGTGGGGAGTGATGGACTTTCCTCTCTTCTTCTTCAATTTCCTTAGGAACTTCTTTGTCTTGGGAAATAGGTTTGATATTTCTCTTTATGCTTGTTTATGCTTGGGCAACACTACTAGATGGCAAAGGGCTCTGAACCTTGGATTGAGGGGTGGATGCTACATCTAGCTACATATTTGTAGAGACAATGAAATTTCCCCAAGTAAGGCTTCTTTTCTTCAATTCTTCCAATACAAGCATCCCGATGAACCCAGAGTGGAAAACACTATTGTCCACAGCCTTGGACTTGGCTTGGACCATATCAACCATTTTTCCCATACTTCTAAACAAATAGAAAGGGATATTCATCAAATCCTTTCCTGTGAAGTGTAGCAAGAGCCTAATGTGATACTAATATATCATGTTCAATATGCCCTCACATGTAAAATACCTCTGGGTAACTTTCAACATTTTGTCAAAACCCTCAACCAAGTGGCTCCTTGGCACTCCCTTGGACAAATTGTCTTTCTAATAATCTGGCTTGAGGAAATCCTTAGAAAAGGCTGCATTGAGAGTCATAGATTTTAACCACCTCTCACCAATGTTGGGTATCTCCATGCCTGCTGCAATAGTGGCCTCAGATACCTCCAACTCAAGGGTTCCTACCTTTGTCTTAGTGCCATCAAAGTTTAAACCAAACTCCCTTGCTACTTTAGGGTGTCCCTCTTGCATGTTTTGACAGAAAGATAGGCAACCAACTCTTTGGAAACCTTCCTAATCATAGGCTCAACATCAAATATGTGCATGTCAAAAGGCTCAGTCCTGACCACACTCCCATCGTTGTGAGATTTCTTTTGCTGGGGTGAATCCATTGATAGAAGCAGGAGGTCAAGTACTGTAATGCTGTGAAAGGTAAGGAAACCAAACAGAGGCAAAATCTTTTAAGTTTTGAAAGGTGATCCTTAATTGGTCTTTCAGGGATTTTTTCCAATTCACTTTTGAACTAATAAGAGACTGGTTTGATGGCTGAAAATGGGGGAAAACGATCCTCTGAGAAAAGATATGTAGGGAGACTGCACTGTCAAATTTTACGCTAACATAGGGCCACCACACAGTGTCATCATTATTTTAAAAGGAAAGGGTTCCTAAACTATTCACTACAAATAGACTTTGAGATGAAAATATAGGATGGCACAGTGAATAAGGAAAGCTAATGCTGGAGCTGTGAGCATAGAAGATTGCACTGGTTTGACACAGAAATTGAAGCATTGGAATAGGGGATCTGTAACATAGTTTAAACAATGGTTTTTGTAGCGTAGTGTGGACAACATGAGCCAAGAGGATAAATGGGCATTCAAAGCTCCGAAGCAAATTGACTAAATTTTAGTGGAGGAAAATGTCAGTATGCAGATGGATAAGAAGTTTGTGACAACAAAGGTAAAGGGGATGGTAGGTGGAAGAAACCACATTTGGCAGTGCCAGGTGCTACGAAAAGATAAACAAAATCTTCAATTGATCTTCAACAGAGCTCAGATGGCTCAAGAAGTATCTGGACACCGACACTTGATTATTGATGATCTTCAACAAGCCCGGAGTCGTTTGCAACCACCTCAGTCTCCAATTCACCTCAGTCAGTTAGTTCTGTAGCATAATCCACAACGTTGTTTGGACTAGTAGTTTCTGCAGCACCGAGCTAGGAGCAGGATTTCAAATTTGGTAAACAGTTAGAACTTCATAAATGACCAAATCATGATATTCCTTTTGAAGACAAGGGTGCTGAAAACAATGAAAAGGCATGACATCAGCTTCATAATTGGGAATGATGGTAAAGAGGGAGAGTGTACAAATATGTGCTATGAAAACAACTAGTGAGTTGGCAGCGTACTTGACAAGGTTTGATTTGACTCCCTAACGGGCAAAGGGACAGAGTGGAGAGGTTCAAACATATGAATGGATGGAGTGACTTGTCAGGTTTGTGGAGTCATGGGGTTGATAGTGCTAGCTGTCAAATCAAGTGATGAGTCAAGGATATAAACCATAAAATGAACCTAGGGTATAAACCATAGGTGTGGGTCAAATGTGTAAGCCAAGTTCCAACCCTTTATTTGTTTAAACTATCCTAAGAAAATCATAAAGAGAAAATAAGAAAACAAACTTAAAAATACTAATGGGTAAAGATTAAAATCTAAGGAGAAATTTGACGCATGACAACTTCATTACATAATAATACCTTAAGGTTGTGCACAATTATTTTGGTCAACTTGTAACAAGGAGTGTGTTTGAAGTAGCATGGTCCAGTAGTGAGCTTGGGTTGCTACAAAGACTATCCTAGCGATAGAAGTTGAGGTTGTAGTGACGTGGCCCGGCCTGGGAGGCTGGGGTTGTTTCATTCTGGTATATGCACAATTGGTTCAACACTGGACTTGTATGGGCCAGAGATCAGAATGAAATATACATGTGTGCTAAGTATTGGTGTCTCTTAGTGCAAAATTTATTGTGCACATAAAGTTACTTGTGTGTGGTATAGAATTCTGATGCATGCAAAAATAATGATGTGTGGGTGTGCACACTAGAATTTGGACGTTAAAATCATCCAAGGAAAAAGAAAAGAAGGGATTCTAACAGATTGTGCATAACTCTCATAAAATTGTAGAATTAATTAGTCTAACAAATCTTGTTGATTTCACTTTTTGCAGAGTTAACCAAAATCAACTCAGGACAAAATCAACGCAGAGATTAAAAGCATGGCAAGAGCGCAGAGAATCTATAGTCAGGATGAAGAAATCGGAAGGTTGTATGCTGATATGGGTATTGAAGGTACATAATCCAGTGGACATAAGGAAGGCTTAGAAGAGAGTATGAACTTGGTAGAGACCATAAAAACGTTTCCAAAAGGACATCCAAATTTATAAAGTTGATAATGATGGGCTGATGAAAGCCAAGGAGGAGAAAGATGGGTTCAACATCAAGTTGCTACAAAGCTTAGACATAATTGAGAAAAAGATGGACAAGGAGACCGAGTCAAGCAAATCATGAAGACATAGGTCTCATGATGAGGGAATAAAAACAAAAAGTGATGGCATGCATCTCTATCACTCTCCAAGATATTCATTTGGGAGAGCTCGTAGTAGTTCAAGCCCATCTCTTGTCAATAGGCATAAGAGAAGGATTGAGGTGGGTGAGCTACATGGAGAAATGAATCAGATGAAGCCTCCTAGTTTTGATGGTGAGCATAAGAAGGATGAGGATGCAGATACATGGTTGTTGGGTATGAGGAAATACTTCCATCTACATAATTACTCCTCATAGGAAGAAGGGAGAAATGAAATTTATCAGCTCAAAGGGAAATCATCAATGTGGTGGGATTGGTATGTGCAAGTGCATCACATTGATGAGAAGAAGGTTACTTGGAGGGAATTCAAGCGATATTTTGAAAAAAAATATTTAACCAAATGCTAATATGATAGGAAAAAAAAGGAGTTCTTTGAACTCAAGCTTGGGAGCATGACCATAGACGAGTACAAAAGGAGATTTTTAGAGTTGCTGAAATATGTGCCTTTTATCAAGGATGAACAAGTGAAGATTCAAAGGTACCTGAGTGGGCTGCCATCATTTATTGGCAATAAGATACAATATGATGATCCCAAGACATTGGAGGAAACTATAAGGAGAGTTAAATGTCTCTATGATCAACAAAGGGGAAGACCGACTTTTCAAAAGGCTTGGGAAGACAAGATACAAAGCAAGGTGGAACAGAGGAAGAAGGGGACTAAGCCACCATTTTTCAGAAATACTGCACAAGGAAAACCAACTTCCAAGGAGCCTAGAATGACTGAGGCAATGGAAACAAGGCCAAGGAAACAACCAATGAAGTGTTGGACTTGAGACAGAAACCATATGTTTAGAGATTGCCTCAAAGAGCTGAAAAATCGAGGACTGCATACAGTGTACAACAAGTTGCTACAGTTGAAGAGATTGGTAGAAGTGTACCTAGAATTTACGTAGCCCTGGATAACAAGCAAGCTGAGTTTCAGTCACACTTGATCGAGGTGGAAGGTAAGATTAATGATCAAACTATTGTTATTTTAACTGACTCAGGAGCTAGTCATAGTTATCTAGATCCTGAAATGGTTGAAGATTCCAATTACCGAGAAGCAAGCTTGGAAAACCTTGGTTGGTGTAGTTAGCTACAGGGGAAAAAAGGAAAATTAATGAGATGGTAAAGGCATGTATAATGGAAATGAATGGACTGTGCACAAAAGCTTATTTGAATATCATACCTTTGGGCTCGTATGATTGCCTCATTGGTATGGATTGGTTGGACCAACATTGTGTTGTTCTAGACTGTTATAATAATGCATTTACTTTCCTGGATGAGCAAGGAAATTTGAGAACAGTTCAAGGCATTCCAAGAGTTGTGACTATTAGAGAAATTTCATCCTCGCAATTGAAGAAAGGCTACAGGAAAGGATGTCAAGTATTTGCTATGCACATGGACGAGGCACCCGAAGATAAAGTGCCAAGTGTTGAAGACTGCATGGTACTAAAAGAATTCGAGGATGTATTTAAATAAATAATGGGGTTGCCATTGAAAAGAGATATCGATTTCTCTATAAATCTAATGCCAATAGTAGCTCCTGTATCCAAGACTCCTTATAGGATGAGTACGCCAGAGCTGAAGGAATTACATATGCAACTTGAAGAGCATCTGAAGAAGGTGTATATACGCCGAAGTGTGTCGCCTTGGGGTGCCCCGGTATTGTTCGTGAAGAAGAAGGATGGTACGTTGAGACTTCGCATTGACTTCAAGTAGTTGAACAAAGTAACACTAAAGAGCAAGTATCATTTTCCAAGGATAGATGATCTATTTGATCAGCTAAGGGGCACAAAGATATTTTCTAATATTGACCTTGGAACATGATTGGTAAAGGTCCGGTCTTCCTGTTATGGTCCCAAGGATGCAACCTAGGAACATGAGGATGCTATGCGGGCAAAGTATCTGCATCTTTTTGAGGATTTTTGAAAGTTTCAATTATACATGTGTATGTAATGCACCGAGGACAATGGATAAATAAGGGGGAGGGGAATGTAATACCCCTACGCCAAACTATAAATGTAAATGTAACTATAAATGTATATATATTTATATAAGTTGGTGAGTTGTTGGTATCAAATCTTGGGTTCAGTGTTGTGTGCACATCCCATAGTTTGGTGATTACACGAGGATTGTGCATCAAAGAAAGAACACCCACATTTCATAGTGTAGCACGCACCCATGTAAGTGTGCAAGCATGGCACACCAAAGGAATAATGCACATATCCTAGATTTTTGCGCACACCAGATTAAGAGTGCAGTTTTGAGGCTAGAGAGCCTTTATATATATGTTTGTGTTTTACGGCTGGTGAGCTTGGATGAAAAAGGTGAGTGTGGTTGTATTGTAGATGTAATCACCCTCAAGATTGTTAATATAATCACATCACTGCGCATAGACTCAACTTAGATGAAAAGAGACAAGGGGATAAACTCCACGGAAAAGGAAAAAGGGGGGAGCTTAAGTCAAGTGAATAGTTTATTAATATTTCCGAAAGTTTAATTTATGGATATGTATTTATCCTAATTTTCCAAAGGAAGGGAACAAGTCACCAAGTGGCTAAAAGATAGTCTTGAAGGTGACAAGTGTCCAGTTATAACCATGCAATATATATATTGTTGGCCTTAGTATAATTCAAGGGGACTATCACTCATTTATGGGATCATTCAAAGGAACTTCCTCTGCGAAGGAGTACGTATTTTGCTATAACTGACTGTCATTGCTTAACATTGTGTTTGGGAAGACCCGTGTGTTGTTGAAGAGGTGGGTTGTCAAGCTCGTGAGCATTCTATCTAGGTGAGAGTTTGTTGAAAATTGTTCCCTGGTGTGTTGGGCATTAGATACATGGTTTTGAGACTTCCCGTCCGGCCTGTTGTTGAAGACCCGGAAGGGAACTGGGGAAATCAAAGGACTGTCGAGAAGAGAAGAAGCACACTTCCCGGGGTGGGACAAGCATGTGGGGAATGAGGGAACGTAGGCTAGTTGCAATAGTCAACACCTTGGAACAAGTCTTTTGCTGAATATTAGACCATAGCCTAGCAATATGAACCCTTTTTCCTGTGGAGTTTAAGTCCCAGCTCGAGGGTGACCCGTTGCTGAAAGATTATGAGCAACAAAGTCTATGGCAGGGAGGAACATCTAAGTCCCACACGTAGTTGGTGACTCTTCATAAAAGATAAGTGTCCTTCACATGCTTATTTAATTACTATGTGCTCTAATGTTCATATTTTTAAATGGGTTTATCTTCCTGTATGAAACCACATCTGAATGTTGTGGTTAATTATGTGTAATATTACTGCATATATGTGTGTGTTTATTTTTTCGGTATGTTGTGACATATGTGGGCATGACAATTATAAGTGTTTCATGTTAGCTAAATGTATGATTAATCTGTATAATATTTTTGCACATGAGAAGTATGACAATTATTAAGTATTCTTGTTAAGTTAAACTATGTGGTATGGTTAGAAGATACCAAGGCAAGGTATGAATCGTCGAGCATGCAGTGAAGTAGTCAGCGTGCACATAGGTGATAGAAACTGCGTGCAACATTAGATTGATTGTGTGCGCAATAGTATCATGTATGCAGAGTGTTTGCGCGCACAACAATATATATGTGTTATGAAGGGCTAAGCGCGCAAAAGATTTGTGACATTTATTTTGCTACTATTGTCGTATTAAAAGAAGTATATTCGTAGAGCGAGACCCAACTTGGGTATGGACACAATACCTTAACATTGGGTGCAGTTATTTCAGTCTATTTGTAACAGGGAGCATTATAAGTAGTATTTGCGCAATAGTATTTTTGAAGTAGCTTGGTCTAGTCGTGAGCTTTAGCTACTACAAAGAATATCCTAGCAACATAATTTGAGGTTGTAGTGACATGGCCCAACCTGGGAGGTTGGGGACATTACATTAGGTACTTCCTAGAAATATGAATTCTAACTAACTTAGCATAAATGAAAATTGTTTAGCTTCCATCTCGATATCCAACACTAGAAGAGGATAAAATTCAATTGTAGTGGACTTTTCATCAAATTAAGTAATTGAATGAATTCTATAGGCCTAGTTTCAAAGAGCGATGGGTTGGTTTGGTTTCAAGTCCTTTCTTCATAACTCTGTTGTCGAGCTATCATAAAAAAGGGAACCAACAAATGTTTGATGTTAGGTCAGTCAATAGTCATTACTTTTTAATTATTTTTCATTGAAATCCACACATCAACATAAATAATTTCCTTGTCCCATTCAATACGTCTATTTTATTCTTTGCGCACAAAGGAAGAAAATCCATTATTGTGTATTGGTGACATGTTATTATTAGTTCTTCTCCCAAGTGTTTAGGTTAGCATGAATCTCGACAAAGGTTTGTGTGGAACCAAAGACATATAAATTAATCATTAAATGAAATTAATTTTATATTTGCATTGCCAATTGTGGAACATGTGTGTCTCAATGTTTTAAAATTCACAACTCCAACATAAATAATTTTTAATTATTTTTCATTGAAAACCACACATCAACATAAATAGGTTCCTTGTCACATTCAATACGTCTATTTCATTCTCTCCCAGGTGTCGAGGCTAGCACAAATTCTAATGAAGGTTAGTGTGAACCAAAGACATTTAAATTAATCAGTAAAGAGAGAGGTGAGATGCTTATGAGGATGAGACTTATCTAGGGGGAAATGCTTTACTGGAAGACGAAATTGATAGTTGTCCAGCTTCTTCCTCTATTATAGTGGACTTTTCATCAAATAAAGAGATCGAATAAATTTCGTTGGCCTAGTTTCAGAGAGTGATGGATTGGGTTGGTTTCAAGTCCTTCCATCAGAGATATATTGTCGAGTCGTCATAAAAAAAGGAACCAACAAATATGAGATGTTATGTCAGTCAATGAGGGATCTCTCATGGGATCCCTTATAATTTGATTTTAGACTTACTTTTTTTATATAAGGGATATTTAAATTACAACTCTAATATAAATAATTTTTAATAATTTTTCATTGAAATCCCCACATCAACATAAAAGATTAGTTGTCCCATTCAATACATCTATATTGTTCTTTGTGCACACAATAATAATGTCCATTATCATATATTGCTGACATGTTATTATTAGTTCTTCTCCCAAGTGTCTAGGTTAGCGCAAATCTTGATGAAGGTTTGTGTGGAACCAAAGACGTTTAAATTAATCATTAAGTGAAATTAATTTTACATTTGTCCAAATACGTTTAAATCAATCATTAAGTTAATTTTATATTTGCATTACCAATTGTGGAATGTGTGTCTCAATCTTATAAAATTTACAACTCCAACCTAAATAATTTTTAATTATTTTTCACTGAAATCCACACATCAACATAAATAGGTTGATTGTCCCATTCAATACATCTATTTCATTATCTCCTAGGTGTCTAGGTTAGTGCAAATTCTGATGAAGGTTTATGTGGAACCAAAGACGTTTAAATTAATCATTAATTTTTCTACAGGCTTCATCTATTTTTTTCTAGGTGTTGTTTTTCACTGGTATGCTGCCATGACAAGCTCGTTTATAAACAAATGAAATATGAAACTAATCATGGCATCATGTATTGCAAAGTACTTGAAAAGATTGCATATCACTTGAGCAAAAGATTGTAGAGTACTTGAGCTAAGTTAAGGTATGTTTTTAGTCGTACTTCTATATGGTATCCAAAATGCTTGTTTGATTCTATCTAGTATCCAAAATTCTTGTTTCGTTCACTATGTGTTTTCATTTATTGTTAGTGGCATTCTTGCTCTCCTTGTATTACAATTACATTTGTTTGTATTCTTGCCCTCCTTGTATTATAGTTTCATTTGCTTATAATTTTTTAGAGAATGTCACACCTATTTTAGATATTGTTAAAATCATTTTTTTTTAAAGCATTCAAGCATCTCTTCTATTGTGCGAGCATAATTAATTCTATAATTAACTTATTAAGTAGTTACTTGATGATTAGGGGTATTATGCTTGCATCAAAGGGAATGTACAAGTAAAACTAATTCTAGTTACCCATAGTTTTAGAGTTTTACAATGAAAACCTATCAAAATAATTCATGAGAGATTTATAACATTGGATGCCTATTGTTAATGAGATTAAGGATCCTCTTAAACAACTAGACACCGTAGGGAATCATGAGAGCTCCCTTGTGCTCGTATCCAAAATCCTCTGCAGAAGCCTCCAACAACTCTACAAATAGGGGATAGTTGAGAACTAAGAATATCTTTCCCAACATATTATAAATTTTTTTGGGGGTCTGCGGCTAGGGTTTCCCTGGCCATAGACCCCTCACTATCTACTTTTTCTCCTTTGATGCTTGTGCATGGTTTTCCTCTAGCGACCTCCTTCGCCCTGCAAACTATTTCACCACGACGTTATGTCCCTACTACGGTGCCTTTCTTTCATGTTTTTTTCTTGTGGGGAGACTTCCTATTTTCCCATCGATCGTTCCTGGTGTGCAGATCAGGATTTTCTTTGGATGGAGGTTGTGGTTTGTTGCCTCTTCTGGTGATGTAGCTTCTTCGCTCTGGTTCCTTTGTCTTGCTCAGACCATGTCTTATGCCCAGATCCGTTCCCTTTGGTGGTGATGCATTCAGAGTCTGTTGTTGGAGCGGATTCGTTATTGGTTAAGGGTTGTCGTCTTTTCTTTTGGATGTTGTGAGGTGGCTCCGTATTCTAACTTGGAGCATCTTGACCTGATCTAGTGTTATCACAGATCGACCGATTGTGTGCTGATCCGGGGTTGATTGCAGTCTTTTTACATGTGAATCTTTTTCTCTACGACCACTTTACACCGTCGATTCCTCCTATGGGTGGCCCTCTTCTTCGACGAGTTTTATTGAGGCTTCCTTGTTCTCCCTCTAAAGTTTTAGGTTCGTTCAGGGTCAAATGCATACCCTCTGCTCTGTGGGTCTGGTTGCATTTTTTTTGATGCCGAGTTTCAGATCTTTTGTAGCTGGGGTTTGGAGCTTTGGATCCTTTCTTTTTAGAGAGATATGTATGCCGCTCTGACCTGGTCCGTCATGCATCTGGGTTTACTTCGAGGTTCATATTACTGCCCGCTCTCGGCAGGTTGGGGGTTTTCTCACACCAGGCTGCAGTTCCTCTCCCTGGTTGTGTTGATATGTTCAAGGTTTGATGTATGCCCAGATGATAGGGGAGCTTCATACCGCTCTGACCTGGTCCATCTAGTCACCAGTGCTGGTTTGTTCAGGGTTTGATGTATGCCCAGTTGATGTGGGAACTTCGTACCGCTCTGACCTGGTCCATATTGTCTCCAAGGTTTTTTGTTTGGGACTGCTCTTCCGATGTGCTTCTCTGTGGTGGAATTTTGAGGGCATTCTGTGGTCATATATGGTTTCCTTCAAGGGTGTTTCTCAACTCTTTTTTTTGTATACTTTTCTATGGCTTATCAACCAACGCATTGGCCTTTTTGGCTTTTATTTTTTGATCTTTTTTCCCATGTTTGGGCTATGCTTAAAGAACCTACAAAATGTAATTTGGTTCTCTTTGGATGAATAGAATTACACTTTTTCTGTGAGAAAAAAAAAGAAAAAGAAAATAAAGAAGGAATCCCCTAGGAATAATATTGTCATTCTTCTTACTATCTAAATTTTGTGTACTTCTCTTATTCTTCTCTATCTTGACAAATGCCAATGATCTATCGCCTAGAAGAATGGATATCGTTAACTCCCTATACCAAACGAATCAAGCGACGCATTTTGGATGACATTACGAAGAAGCCAACCTTTGCCAAATTTAGAAGAGCAGGAAAACAGATAGCATAGAATACAATGCTTATGATCATCTGCTATAGCACTGAAATCTGCTACAAATACGATGATATGATACTACATAGAGGAATGTGATATGATATACATTATTCTGAGATTGTTGCAACATAGTGCATTTGAAAAAGTATAGAATTAATGCAGCTAGTTACAACAATGCATATCTAAGATAAAAAAGATCAAATTATTATTATTATTATTATTTATTTATTATTTTTTTTATGTCTGGAGGAATCAGCAACTAGTTGGGCACGTGCTCGCGTTACACGTGGCCGTGTTATCCAACTGCTACCACTATAACCTCCAGGTGTGCCCACTAGGCCCCATACACAGCACACATTGTAAGTCGGGGGGAGTTGAACTCGAAACCTCATGGAACTTCATTTTCACAGCACTTGCCAATTGAGCTGCCCCCCGGGGGCAAAAAAAAAGATCAAATTATAAGTATCAAAAGAAAATCAAAATTGTTTATTAGTGTTATTCGACTCGACTCAAGTTTAGTTAAATGGTAAAGTTGGAGTATTTCATAATTTACCTTATTCAAAGAAAATTATTATATATTTAGTGTAAATATTCTATGAGTGGTAAAAATTTTGAATTAAAATTATATATTTAGTGTTCATATGGTGTTAGTTGGATGTTGTAAAGTGAGGGTGTTTGAGATATATTAAAATTTAAATGTTCTTCTAAATTTTCTAAATATTGTAATATGTTATATTTAATGTTTCAATAATTTCTAGATTTTAAAGAGTTCTTCTACTCGTGTGTTATATATTTCATTGAGCGTGAGGTGAAGATTATCTATTACAATTCACATGTTATACAATTAATATGTGTAGAACTTCAAGCACCTAAAGTTAAAGTACTTAATTTTAGCATTAAAATTGATTTAAATATTCATATTAATGAAAAGTCTATAAGGTTGGAGTCATGATCGATTCACATATTTTGGCACGCAATAATAAGGAAAGTTAAGAAAGAAGACCAACTAAATTAAATTGAATATTTTCTTGAGGGCTTCTTCCTTGGGCTTTAGTGTTGTGTTAAGAAAGAAGTAAATTAAATTAATTAAATTGAATTGAATATTTTTTAGGAGGGCTTCCTCTTTGATTTTTTTTTTTTTTTTTTTTAGCGTTGAGCTATCATTGTGGTCAT
>JASDQU010102292.1:222325-252723 GCA_032191745.1 Picea mariana
TGAAATCCACACATCAACATAAATAGGTTGATTGTCCCATTCAATACATCTATTTCATTATCTCCTAGGTGTCTAGGTTAGTGCAAATTCTGATGAAGGTTTATGTGGAACCAAAGACGTTTAAATTAATCATTAATTTTTCTACAGGCTTCATCTATTTTTTTCTAGGTGTTGTTTTTCACTGGTATGCTGCCATGACAAGCTCGTTTATAAACAAATGAAATATGAAACTAATCATGGCATCATGTATTGCAAAGTACTTGAAAAGATTGCATATCACTTGAGCAAAAGATTGTAGAGTACTTGAGCTAAGTTAAGGTATGTTTTTAGTCGTACTTCTATATGGTATCCAAAATGCTTGTTTGATTCTATCTAGTATCCAAAATTCTTGTTTCGTTCACTATGTGTTTTCATTTATTGTTAGTGGCATTCTTGCTCTCCTTGTATTACAATTACATTTGTTTGTATTCTTGCCCTCCTTGTATTATAGTTTCATTTGCTTATAATTTTTTAGAGAATGTCACACCTATTTTAGATATTGTTAAAATCATTTTTTTTTAAAGCATTCAAGCATCTCTTCTATTGTGCGAGCATAATTAATTCTATAATTAACTTATTAAGTAGTTACTTGATGATTAGGGGTATTATGCTTGCATCAAAGGGAATGTACAAGTAAAACTAATTCTAGTTACCCATAGTTTTAGAGTTTTACAATGAAAACCTATCAAAATAATTCATGAGAGATTTATAACATTGGATGCCTATTGTTAATGAGATTAAGGATCCTCTTAAACAACTAGACACCGTAGGGAATCATGAGAGCTCCCTTGTGCTCGTATCCAAAATCCTCTGCAGAAGCCTCCAACAACTCTACAAATAGGGGATAGTTGAGAACTAAGAATATCTTTCCCAACATATTATAAATTTTTTTGGGGGTCTGCGGCTAGGGTTTCCCTGGCCATAGACCCCTCACTATCTACTTTTTCTCCTTTGATGCTTGTGCATGGTTTTCCTCTAGCGACCTCCTTCGCCCTGCAAACTATTTCACCACGACGTTATGTCCCTACTACGGTGCCTTTCTTTCATGTTTTTTTCTTGTGGGGAGACTTCCTATTTTCCCATCGATCGTTCCTGGTGTGCAGATCAGGATTTTCTTTGGATGGAGGTTGTGGTTTGTTGCCTCTTCTGGTGATGTAGCTTCTTCGCTCTGGTTCCTTTGTCTTGCTCAGACCATGTCTTATGCCCAGATCCGTTCCCTTTGGTGGTGATGCATTCAGAGTCTGTTGTTGGAGCGGATTCGTTATTGGTTAAGGGTTGTCGTCTTTTCTTTTGGATGTTGTGAGGTGGCTCCGTATTCTAACTTGGAGCATCTTGACCTGATCTAGTGTTATCACAGATCGACCGATTGTGTGCTGATCCGGGGTTGATTGCAGTCTTTTTACATGTGAATCTTTTTCTCTACGACCACTTTACACCGTCGATTCCTCCTATGGGTGGCCCTCTTCTTCGACGAGTTTTATTGAGGCTTCCTTGTTCTCCCTCTAAAGTTTTAGGTTCGTTCAGGGTCAAATGCATACCCTCTGCTCTGTGGGTCTGGTTGCATTTTTTTTGATGCCGAGTTTCAGATCTTTTGTAGCTGGGGTTTGGAGCTTTGGATCCTTTCTTTTTAGAGAGATATGTATGCCGCTCTGACCTGGTCCGTCATGCATCTGGGTTTACTTCGAGGTTCATATTACTGCCCGCTCTCGGCAGGTTGGGGGTTTTCTCACACCAGGCTGCAGTTCCTCTCCCTGGTTGTGTTGATATGTTCAAGGTTTGATGTATGCCCAGATGATAGGGGAGCTTCATACCGCTCTGACCTGGTCCATCTAGTCACCAGTGCTGGTTTGTTCAGGGTTTGATGTATGCCCAGTTGATGTGGGAACTTCGTACCGCTCTGACCTGGTCCATATTGTCTCCAAGGTTTTTTGTTTGGGACTGCTCTTCCGATGTGCTTCTCTGTGGTGGAATTTTGAGGGCATTCTGTGGTCATATATGGTTTCCTTCAAGGGTGTTTCTCAACTCTTTTTTTTGTATACTTTTCTATGGCTTATCAACCAACGCATTGGCCTTTTTGGCTTTTATTTTTTGATCTTTTTTCCCATGTTTGGGCTATGCTTAAAGAACCTACAAAATGTAATTTGGTTCTCTTTGGATGAATAGAATTACACTTTTTCTGTGAGAAAAAAAAAGAAAAAGAAAATAAAGAAGGAATCCCCTAGGAATAATATTGTCATTCTTCTTACTATCTAAATTTTGTGTACTTCTCTTATTCTTCTCTATCTTGACAAATGCCAATGATCTATCGCCTAGAAGAATGGATATCGTTAACTCCCTATACCAAACGAATCAAGCGACGCATTTTGGATGACATTACGAAGAAGCCAACCTTTGCCAAATTTAGAAGAGCAGGAAAACAGATAGCATAGAATACAATGCTTATGATCATCTGCTATAGCACTGAAATCTGCTACAAATACGATGATATGATACTACATAGAGGAATGTGATATGATATACATTATTCTGAGATTGTTGCAACATAGTGCATTTGAAAAAGTATAGAATTAATGCAGCTAGTTACAACAATGCATATCTAAGATAAAAAAGATCAAATTATTATTATTATTATTATTTATTTATTATTTTTTTTATGTCTGGAGGAATCAGCAACTAGTTGGGCACGTGCTCGCGTTACACGTGGCCGTGTTATCCAACTGCTACCACTATAACCTCCAGGTGTGCCCACTAGGCCCCATACACAGCACACATTGTAAGTCGGGGGGAGTTGAACTCGAAACCTCATGGAACTTCATTTTCACAGCACTTGCCAATTGAGCTGCCCCCCGGGGGCAAAAAAAAAGATCAAATTATAAGTATCAAAAGAAAATCAAAATTGTTTATTAGTGTTATTCGACTCGACTCAAGTTTAGTTAAATGGTAAAGTTGGAGTATTTCATAATTTACCTTATTCAAAGAAAATTATTATATATTTAGTGTAAATATTCTATGAGTGGTAAAAATTTTGAATTAAAATTATATATTTAGTGTTCATATGGTGTTAGTTGGATGTTGTAAAGTGAGGGTGTTTGAGATATATTAAAATTTAAATGTTCTTCTAAATTTTCTAAATATTGTAATATGTTATATTTAATGTTTCAATAATTTCTAGATTTTAAAGAGTTCTTCTACTCGTGTGTTATATATTTCATTGAGCGTGAGGTGAAGATTATCTATTACAATTCACATGTTATACAATTAATATGTGTAGAACTTCAAGCACCTAAAGTTAAAGTACTTAATTTTAGCATTAAAATTGATTTAAATATTCATATTAATGAAAAGTCTATAAGGTTGGAGTCATGATCGATTCACATATTTTGGCACGCAATAATAAGGAAAGTTAAGAAAGAAGACCAACTAAATTAAATTGAATATTTTCTTGAGGGCTTCTTCCTTGGGCTTTAGTGTTGTGTTAAGAAAGAAGTAAATTAAATTAATTAAATTGAATTGAATATTTTTTAGGAGGGCTTCCTCTTTGATTTTTTTTTTTTTTTTTTTTAGCGTTGAGCTATCATTGTGGTCATNTTTTTTTTTTTTTTTTTTTTTAGCGTTGAGCTATCATTGTGGTCATTGTTAGGGGTAAGGGGATATATTATGGAAGTAGTAGTTGTAGTTACATTTGAGTTTGGGTTTTGATTTTTGAATTTAATTTTTACAAGAAATATATTTGGTTTATAGATTTAGTTCATGACTTTTTCTTTTAAATAGGAGATAGGTTAGGAAAAGAGTTTGAAGAATAGACTTTGTTTGAGAAATCTTGTAGTGAGTACAAATCATTTTATAATTATATTTTATGATGTGATTACATTTTAGTAATAAAATGATTTGATTAAATTTTAATTTAATGAAAATTAGTTTTTCTTATAATTGTATTTCATGATGTGATTATTTTTTAGTAACGAAATGTTGTCATTAAATTTTAGTAATAAAATTTTAGTTTTTCTTACAATTATAATTCATGATGTGATTACGTTTTATTAATGAAATTTCAAGTTTTCTTAAATCTTCAAGAGCGTGTCTTTCAGTTTTGTTTCCAAGTTATTAAGGACTTGTGAATCCAAATAATTTAAATTTTTAATCTCTACCACTGTTCCCATTGTTAAATAAGTTGAGGTTGTCACGTTAAAGCCTAAAACCATTTCATTCAAACTCATTTGATGCTATCCATCTATTGCAAAAATCATTTTTATATGAAAAAAATATTGCAACGAAAAACTATGACATGTTCCCATGCATTCCCTTCAGATATCATTGATGTCAAACAACTAGATGAGCCAGACACTTGGAGAAGAAGAAACAAGGCTTATTCACCAACCTAGATCCAACTTAACTTTGGATCTACTAAACATCGAGTGGGATCGAATCCCTTAAGGTGGAAATTATTTTTAGAGTGCAAGAACAAACCAGAAGGACGAAGGAAAAAATTATGAAAGCGCTAACTGCACCCGCTACGCCCAAGATATATGGAGCTAGGGTCTTCCATATTGGACGGGTGATCCAATCAAAAGGTGTCATATTATTTCTCATAGCTTTGGGCTAGGCAAAACCCAATTTGCTCAATACGGTTCTGATTATAGCTAGTTCACATAACTTGTACATAGTGCATGAGATATTCATGTATACATTAGCGTGTAACCAATATTAATTGCTATATTAACGTTGAACCTAGAAAATACTGCTCACGAGGTGGAAATATAAATTTGTATCTAATGGGTAGAAATGGATGCAGTAAAACATATTTTAATTATTAGGACAAGCAACCATCGTTTGATGCATAACCATTATTATTTCGCTAGACATAGTTGAAAAAATCCATGTGTGCTATACCCCGCTATCGCCATAAAATAATGTCAATCCTTTCCAAAATTCGATTTCGTAATATTCACTCAATATTTTGTGTCTTCCAATGTTATGACATGACCCCTAATACAATTAATACAAGTCAAACTGGACCGAGTTCATATTTAAATTAGGTCATGACCCCTAATATAACTAGTATAGGTTAGACTAGATTGGGTTCATAATTAAATTAGGTGTCTTTGGTTGGTGGGTCATGTTGTTCCAGAGTCTGTACTTAAGGCTTAGAAGTACAGTGTCTAGGCATCCGAAAGTGAGTAAGGGGTAGAGAAGGAAGAAATGTCAACCTTCAGTAAGGGAAGCTAGGGCTGATTTCTAGGTTATTGTCTAGCTTCCAACTGTTCCTGGATGTTTATGTCCCTTTCAATCGTTGCCCACGAATGTTCAAGTTCCACCCGGGTAGTGGTTGTTTTAATAATAGTATCAAAAAGGTTCAAGGCAATATGTGTTTGATCTGATAGTCCGGGTTCGATATTAGGTTGTCTTGTCATAGGGACAGTCATAGAGGAACAAAATGATAAGAAAATCTCAAAACTTTTTAGATGATGTCTTGATTCCGGTTGTATAAAGGAGAGTTTATAGCTCCAGTAGGGAAAATAGGGTGCAAACCAAAGGCCCTTTCCCGTAACCGAGTTATATTTTACTAAATGTGTATGAGGTGTAAGAAACCATTAAGCTGTCTATCATGTAAGGCTTCTATCAAGGGAGAATCTCACTTGTAAACAGAGGAAGAAGCAGATAAAGAAATAACATGATGAAGCATAAAATATATATAGAAATCTAAAGTGTTCACTGGTCTTATACCTGTTGATAGCCGGTACAGAGGAAAAACGGTAAACAATATAGAAAACTAAAATTTATTCACTATAGTAGAGGTTGTACTAAGTTATAGCGAAACATTCATCAGATACATATATGAAATGGAATTAAATATGAAATACAAGGAAACAAACTCATAACACAGTCGTGACGGAATTGAGAATCTTCGGATTTGCTTTGTATTAACTCTCGAGGGAGAAAATCTCTATTACAATCGACCCAAAAAGGTCCAGCCTATGTTCCTTCCTTCTATTGTATATTTATACAGATTTACATATGATGGAATCTCAATCGTTCCAGGATTTTTAGTTACAACAAGAAGGAGATCAATCGTTTCATTTCTTTATCTCTGTCTTTATTTGGTACCAGAAGCCTGCCCCTTTGCATGCTCGGTACAAGTGACACATTTTTCCACCAGCCGAGATATCAACTTAGAAGGTTCTGCTTAACAATTGGCCTCAAAAATATATCAATCTCTGACTAATTGTGGTAACCTTTCTTCCATCTGTCAGTCTAGGGTGTCGATAATGCACAATCGCACACTTGGTTTAATAATCCATTTATCTATTTGAGCTATGTCTACCAGAGTTACTTATGAGACTTCGGCCGAATCTCTTTCTTCTTTCTCATTTATATCAAGCGAGAGTTTCGCCATATTCATTTGGTTCAGTGTCTCAGCATTTCTCTCGCTATCAATGCCTAACAAATTTCCATCTATAGAACCGAAAGCCTCTTCACAGGATTTCCTTACCTTCTTGGCTTGCAATTTGCCTTTTGATATGCTGCGTTCCCATTCTTTCAACAAAATATTACCTCGAGTCTATTCCGAAATGGAAAACTTGAAACTATTTGTTGATTCCCTGTTTGTTGTAGTTATTACAGCCTCTTGAAATGCGACCCAAGCTACTCCAGCTTCTCTCTCTCTGACAGATAAGTTTTCCAATACTTGATCAATAAGTAGGCAGTTGTCCCGAATCATCTCTACCTTGGCAAGTAAACTTCGCTGGGCTGCAGAAACTCTGCTCCAAATCTCCATAGCCTGGGACTGGAATATCTCGATATTTATAACTTGGCTTTCGACGAACTCTAATATAACCTGTAGCTACCCTATCAAGTCTCTTTGCTGGCCTACCTGTATTTGACTGGTCTGAGCTACCAGCTCTGCTTGTTCGAGCTTAGCTTTGAGCAGCTCGATTTCCTTTTTATCGGCCATTCTTGGTTGTTCTATTCCTGTGTTCACCTGGTCCTTGGCAGCTTCCTCTGCTGTGGCTAGTTTAGCTTCTAAGGTTTTGATGAGGCAATTTTTTCGCTTCAGCTGATTTTTCAAAACCTCGATTGAAAATTGGTTTGTCGTAGCAAACGCCCCTAATGTTCCGGCTATTTCTGTCGCAAATTCTTCTTTCTTCATATCTTTCCCGTCGGTCAACACCTTAAATTTTTTGGCTGTTGATCCTGCTTCTTGATAGAATTCTCTTTTTACCACAACTTTTCTCTTTTTATCAAAAAATAACTCATTTGGAGGGAGCTCTTCCATCCTTATAGGTCTCAATTCTTCATTGAAAATCCACCCTGCGTCTATGTTCCCTTTAGTTGACTGTAAGGGAGTAATGGAGGCGATGGGATTTTCGATTTGCTTAGCTGATTGGCCTGGAGTGGCCACTGGAGTCACCTTTTTCGGGCTCCGAGTTTTCTCTTCCCTGTCCTGGTGTTCTTCTTGTCTGGGTGCTGAATCTTTGGAGCCTTCGGCTTCTTTTTGCTGCACCTCTGTTGTTATTGGATTCTCACCCCGCAATATTGGGGGGAAGACAACTCCGTCGATGTTCTTGGAATTCTAAAACATCAGCCCTCTCTTCGGGCGCCAGGGCTTGTATCCAAGACAAAACCTCGACATAAGATCTCATGCCTCAGAAAATGTCATCCAAGGGTGAATTTTCGTGCTCAAACCTTTTAAGCCCGCAACTAGCTAAGTGATTACTTACGAACCTATGTGGATCGTGCTTCTTGAATTCGACATGAACCAATTTCAGGTCTTCTAGGGCTGATGCCTCAACTTTAGCATGCCCAAAATCTAACAAAGAATAGGAATTTAAATGAATAGGAAAAGGTGGCCATACCTTCTTAGAATATCCCTTAAGTTCCTTGCTTACACCACCGATTACGGTTTGCCTGGCAATATCATGACAAGCCAGCCTATCGGGTATGAATAATGGTAAGGCATGCGGAGGAACAGAAGCGCCGAAAACCCTGAGATATGAAAATTCTGCTTCCACGTACCAGTCGACTATACTGCTTGGATTTACCGTGATACTGTCTGAGATCCTGGGTGGCGGGTGGCTGAAGATAGTGACATGCAGCGGTACCATTACCCAGTTAAAGATTTCATACACAAAATCTGAAGCTTTGTTTTCCCATAGCTTTGAATGGTAGACGTGGATGGGCTCAGCCTCCGATGGAGTCCAACTCCAACTCATTAAGGGAAAAAGCGTCAGAAAACACACGACGTCCATGATATATGCGGACATAAAGAATGAAGCAATCTTTCTGCTCTCCTTCTGTGCTCGATACTCTGTAACTCGACTAGTCAAACTATCAGACAATAGTTTAGCCCAGTCGAGGGAACAACCTTCGACGACTGTATGGATTAGAGGCACCCACTGAAGGAAAAAATGTGTGGTATCCTCTCTCCCATATAATCTGCAAGTCATCATAGCTACATATTTGAATTGTGGTTCCAGAGAAGATATTGAATATACACCATTACTGTCCACCCTGAACTTCGCAGGGTGTGAAACCCAATCTTTGATTAAGCCGGACATACTCTTGTCGTATTGCACACATTCCTTCTGTTTAAAATTTTCCAGGAATTCGGCATTGTATGTAAAGTCTGACACGGTAGGCAACTTGTACATAGCCTGCAATTGTTCGGGTCTGAAAGTCCCAATAGTGACTCCCTGCTCATTGACGATGGTTCTGGTTGGTATATCTACATGGTCTAATGCCCATCGAACCATATCGTAGTAAGGGAGAAGACGTGGCCTAGTCGCTACTTTATGCATTTCAGCCTGGACGACGATCTTATATTTGGTGCTCAGGTCGTCTTTTTCATTGTCACTGGAATCATCCGAACCATCTACCAATTCGAACTGTAGAACCTCAGAAATATATGACCAGGTCCTGACAGAGTCGACACTTTGAGGTGAAGTATCAGAAACGTTGTCGGAACCTTGTCCTGAAACTTCAACAGTGGCTTTAGACGCTTTTCGCAGGGCAATGGCGGGAGATTCTACTTTATCTCTACTGCGATAAAAATATGTATACATACAGAAATTAGTTCGTTCGAGAAAAGTTTGCTCAGCGTAGAATAGAAATGAAATTTGTGACAACAAATAAAAGATCCATGTCTTCGACCATTTAAAACTAGGTCATCCTTAGGAACAGAACGATCAAATCGTTCTTAAATATAAATTTAGCAATAAAAACCAAATCCTTACTTGTCGATTCGCCTCATTTCTAATTAATGTCATAGATTTTGACAGTTCGTAATGCAAGTTGGCGCAAGGAAAGTTTAAAATTTCCTCGTAGACTGTGCATATTAATTTTTGTATTAAAACACTGGAAATGATGGCTTAGCTTAATTAATCAGGCCTTTTTAAAAGTTAATTAATCTTTCGGCATTTGCCTTATCGGGATTTTTCACTTTAACCCTTTAAACCTCTAAAACCCGAGATTGCGATAATTAGCTTTGGTTAATAAAAAACGTAACTAGGATTAAGTGTTTAATTAATTACGTTTTTATTTATATTGCAACTTCGCGACTCGGGGCTTCGAAGGTATATCTTTTGAGGGAAAACATGTTGAGTTGCGAATTCTCGACAGAGCTTAACCGCGGCTAAGATTTTTACCTTTAACATTAACCCGGGTTACTAAAACAAGAATCTCGCGGTTTCGGCTATCAGGGTTATGACGGTAAGACTTTTGGAGCTAGCAAACGCCGAGACACGAAATCTTGATGATGCTTAACTGTGGTTTAGAGTATCTTTACTCTCGGTACTGATCTGGGTAAACTTTTTAAAACTATTTCGTCGTTTCGCCCCTTGGGACTTGTAAACTATGTGATCTATAACTTCCGAAATGCGACATCCCGAGGTAAAAAAGGAGAGACTCGTTTAAACGATAAAAAAAAAAAAAATTGCCTTAAGAGTATGATAACCGTCGCTGCTTGCGCGATGAGATTTCTGAGATTTTGGGGAAAATAAAGGAAAATACCAAAACCAGCTTTCGATTTCAAGCATTAAGATATAAAATTTAAAAAAGGCTAAAAAACAAAGGCGGCTCCAACAGGGCAAATCAAACCATATTTGTAACGCAATTAATATTGTTGGTCTCGGTTAAGTAGAGTCAAGTGTAATGAATGGTGGGACAAACTTACACTAAGGCTCAATAATGGTAGGGCACATATTGAGATTATAGAGGCGAATAAATCCATGTGCGCTATAGCCATAAAATAACGTCAATCCTTTCCAGAATTCGATTTTGTAATATTCACTCAGGATTTTGTGTCTTCCACTGCTATGACATGACCCCTAATACAACTAATATAGGTCAAACTGGACCGAGTTCATATTTAAATTAGGTCACGACCCCTAATATAGCTAATACATGTTAGATTGGATTGGGTTCATAATTAAATTAGGTATCTTTGGTTGGTGGGTCAAATCAAACCATATTTGTAATGCAATTAATCTTGTTGGAGTCAGGTGTAATGAATGGTGGGCCAGACTTACACTGAGGCTCAATCATGGTAGGGCACATATTAAGATTCTTAGGGGTTCAATAATTTTATAAAAGAAAATGATTTGACGTCCTCTTCTAAATTGCACCTAAACCTAGTGTATATATTGGATCATTTGTATGGTCATTGAGCTTGTTTATAGGCGAAAGGTAAGTATCAGGGGTCAAATCATTAGAAATGGTAAATGGAGTTGTTCAGTTATTAGCCAATGATAAGTAATGTTGTTGATGATAACTAGAGAGCATAGAGAGTAATGATGTCTTGAATGGTGGATTGAGATTTAAATCTAGTAGAGACATGACACCCTTCTTTCCATTGTTTAAAATATTAAGTCTCCATGCATGAGTTTCTAGTTAACTGTATTTTGTACTTATGTGTTCATCATGCATTATGTTTCCCAAGTTATCAATAATTCAAAGGCATGTTTGAATCAGATTGTTGCACTCATTAATCATACTTATATACAGATTAAAACAAGCATAATTTCTTAAAATATTAGGTTTTCATGCACGAGTTTTTTTCCAGGTGTTGTTTTTCACTGGTATGCCACCATGACAAGGAGTACGAGGTTGATGCCATGACAAGGTCATTTATAAACAAATGAAATTTGAAACTAATCTTGGCATCATATATTCAGTGTTCTAGTTACCTGAGCTTAGAAAGATTGTAGAGTACTTGAGATAAAGATTGCAGTGCAAAGTACTTGAGCTAAAGATTGCAGATTACTTGAGCTAAATATTTTAGATTACTCGAGATAAGATAAGGTATGTTCCTGGTCATACTTCTATCTGGTATCCAAAATGCTTGTTTGATTCTATCCGGTATCCAAAATGCTTGTTTGGTTCAATATGTGTTTTCATTTACTGTCAATGGCATTCTTTCCCTCCGTGTATTACAATTATGTTTGCTTATAATTTTTTAGAGGATGCCACTCCTACTTTAGATATTGTTAAATCCAATTATTTTCTTAAAAACATTTAGACATCTCTCCTATTGTGTTGGCATAATTAATTCTATAATTAAGTTATTAAGTAGTTACTTGATATTCAACAATGTGATACATGCAACAACATACTTGAGCTAAAGATTGTAGATTACTTGAGCTAAATATTGTAGAAGGATTGCAGATTATTTGAACTAAATATTGCACTGTACTTGAGCTAAGCTAGGGTATGTTCCTAGTCGTACTTCTATCGCATGCAAAATACGTATTTGCTACTCCTGTGTTTTCATTTACTATCACTAGAATTATTTCCCTCCTTGTATTACGATTAAGCTCTGCACATTTGTTGACAGGTGGGAAAATTCCCTACCGCAATAAGGGATAACTACCGGATCACAAGTCCCAATTAGAGTCGTTTTCGTTTGAAATGGTAATTTCCAACCAATTTTGTGGGCTCAGTTTTCCACTCAAATAGTTCTCTCTTCAAAAAAGGAGACTCTATTGCTTTGGGTTTAAATCTTTCCTAACTTATGTTTGTAAAAGAAAATAAAACTAACACGCTATTCTTATCTCAAGAATGAGAGCATAGTTGATATGTGTAGATAAAGAAGATAGATTCTCAAAGCATTGGAAGGAATTCTTTACTTCAAGAATAATTTGGATGCATTAATGATTGTTTCTAAGAATAGATATAGATAATTAGTATCTAAACCTCAATGATAACCAAAGAGATAATATAGAGTCTTAGAACACATCAAAATGTAAGACAAATGCCTATTAAAATGTGTTAAGAAAATCTATCATTAACAACCTACAAAAAATTGAATGGTTGAAATGTAAACCTTTGTTGGCTAACATATATCAAGAATAAGAAGAAGATAAATGACAAGCTTTAAATAAATAATTCTTGCAGTTTTATCATTGTTTTAAAACATGCAATTATTTCCATAAAATCATAAGAATAAACATTCATGAAAATAAATGGTCTTAAACTTGAAATTTTAGTTGATAAGCATCATGTAATTATCACAAAATTAATAATGACTGAAAGAAAAAAAACTTATCAACATCTAATATAAATGCAAATGTTAATAATCTTCCTTAATTCAACACAAATGCTAACAACTATATTTTCCAAAATTGGATTAAAACTTGCTAAGAATAACAAAGTATAATCCAATTAAAAAAAATAAAAATTCTAAGAGAAAAATATATATTATAAAAGGATCCTTGAATAAAAATACCAAAGTCGGTTCCATATATTGGTCCCTTGTTCAGAAAGAAATTAACAGTAATTAGGCAAGAGAAATCCTCCTTCTGACCATAAAAAATTCCTCCTGGTCTAGCTCTGAGAGTGTTCCCTTCTTCACAAAAATGCCCAATCGAGATCCCCCATGTCTTCGTGCCTTTATCACTTTTTATAACTGATCTGAGTTTAGATTCCTTCATCAAGGATGTGATCCCCCCATTATCAACGATCTAGTGGCATCTTTTATATGAAATGTGGTTACATATTCCAAAAACCAATCACATGGACATATTCTCCATGTCATTTTCTGGTATAGACCCTAAGTTCTCTTGGGATATCCACTCTGTTAGCACTGGAAGTCATGCTCCAATTGCAGAGAAGGTAAGCCCAGTACCCATCAGAGTTTAGGTGGATGTTGGTTTTATAAGGATGGAGGTCAATGGACAAAACTCAAAATATCAATGATGTTCAACCCAGAACTGGACAAGAAATGCACAGGGAAGTGAGGGCCACATTAACTTCAATCAGTAAATTGAATTAAAGCGAGAGAAGAGGGAAGACTTAGTGAGGGAGGTGAACGAGACTACTATGGGCGTCAAGCCTTCCAATAGCTATGAGAAGAAAAACCCAAACTCAAGAGCATTCTTGAGCTCGAGTTCAGACACTGGAATATGTCCAAACAACACAGTTACAACCACAAAATGATCAAACCTCCATCATCCTGCAAATGCAACAGCTCGACTGGATCTTCCATGCCCGAGCCATCTAGTGTGAGAGGGAACAAAAACATCAGGAACTGAGTAAAACTGACCATGATACTGCTATAATCAAACCTCCATTAGAATCGTATAACGATCCTTGACTGGATCATCCATGCCTGAGTGTTTTAAACAACTTTTATAGACAAAATGAAAAGAAACATGAAGATGACTTCTATTAACATGAAAGTCTCAAATCGATTACATAACCAGAGAATAACTCTAGCATCACAAGCATTACAAAATTGGGAGCTTTGCTCAACCAATTGACGACCTCTACAAAAATATCAAAATGACTCTTATATACTCAGAATAATTCGCCACTAACAATAGAGGCATGCTCGAGTCTTTGCATTAAAGGCTTTACATCTGCATGTTCTCTGTAAGACTGCGCATACAATCTTCTGTCAGACGCGAGCTTGTTTTAGTAGGAACCTGTAGAAGAACTGACTTGTTGACAGTTCGACCTGGCTTTCCATACCTTCTGTTTATGGGGTGAGTCAAGGTTTCAACCACCAAACCTACCCTTCATTTACTACTTTTCCTCGGAGACTGAATGAGACTTAATGCTCAAGGGGTGGCCACATGCCAAGGCTATAAGGGTGCCACATGTCCGTACTGATGGCTGCCACATATCTGGATCTTCTGGGCTCGGGGGTAGCTCCCCTTCCTTTGGATCCTTCTTCAATGTGACCTAGGTCCATGACTCTATGTGAATGCACATTTACGGGCGCAACCAAGGGTGGTTTGAAAGCAAACTGTTTTTGCCCCTGCAATTTACCATGAACAACCACACGTCCCTTTCTAAAAACAATGGTTCTAATTGCGGCCCACCCTTAAAATTTTAAAAATCGCACACCTACCGACCCTGCAATGAAGCGTGACCATCGATCTTGTGGTCTGAGATGAGGCTTCCTGATCAACATCCCAACTCTGGCATTCTTCAGATCGATGGATCAAATCTTCCTTTTTCGAATCAACGGTCGAGATTAGCTTCATGATTCGGGCTTCGTACTTTTCAAACCTCAAACCTCCTTTGTCTTCTGCTACTTTTATCTGGAGCGAAGGATCTGGCGACGTGCGACTCTTATTAATCGACGATTGAGATTCTTTTCGGGTCTTTAGGCTCCAGGAAAATTAAATATCAAATCTCGCTTACCTTCTGTGTTTTTTACCCGGAGTTGTCGATCTATTGATGCATGTCCGCTTCAACCAATGAGTCCACTCTTGGTTTGGGACTTTGACCCCTTCAACCAGATCAACGAAACTTCTGCTCCCTTCTCGATCAACGATCGAGAGCCACTTTAGGTCTTCGGTATTTCCCCCCCCTTTGCTTTCCTTCAAAGCTCTAGATCTGGCGTTGCGTGTCCATTTGAATCGGATGACTGAGACTTACTCCGGGCCTTCGGGCTTCGGGTGTTTCGGTGCTTCGGGACTTCGGGCACTTCGACACTTTGGGCCTTTGGGACTTTGGGAGGAACTGTCGCTAAGATCAATGACTCCTTGCTGATTTTTGAGATCAATGGTCCATGTTTGCTTTGGGAGTTTGGGCTTCGGCTCTTCGAAAGTTTTATGCACTTCTCACTTCGAAACTTTCGAAGCTCATTTCCCTGAACACTTGGACCAGCTGCCACCTGTCTACTTTAAAATCAACGGCTCGCATTCGCTTCGGGCCTTAGGACTTCAGACCTTTTTCTCGGGCGCTATACTTCGCGCAATTTTGGACTCCCAAAAGCCTTTGAGCCTCTAATCCAATCTTCACAGGGGATCTCCACCCTTTGAAAACTGAGCCCGCCTGCTTGAAAGATTAAAACTGCCTGCTGCTTGCGCCTCAAGCCCGAAATGGATTGGTAAGAAAGAAACACTTTGACGCTTCCTGTGCAGACCATGAACTCGAATGACTTGTTGCCTCTTGACAACTATATGTGATAAAATTTAGCTCCACAGGGAATGGCATGCTCCCTGCGAGCTGCCAAGAACGCGCAATTCCAGTGCTTTAGCTGTTGGGCTATGGAGTCATGCTCAAAAAACATCTTGCTGAGAAATAAAAGCCGACAAGCACACTATCATAAGAATGAAAACAAAACACATGGGCTCTAGGAGGAGCTTATTTATGTACATTCCTAGACTAACCAATTTTTACAAAGCGCTAGGTGAAATCAAACTTCCACCATAGCCAATCAAGCAACTTCCTAGCTGCAAACTTGTTTACTCTATCACTGTTCAAATAAAAACAATGTAACTGTGACAACAAAATTATTATGTTTTTCAGCTCTCCTCCTAGTGCTGAAGTCAGAATAAAGCTGAGCGGCTCCAAGACATGAAGGAAATGCAACTCCATGTACTCTCTTACAGGTTCATAGAGCAAGTGACAAAATCCACTGGGCCGGTGACATAAAACATGTTTTGTCTTACAGCTGCTCACACATGGCTGAAGGTCTTTGGCAAGCACGAGTGAGAGAACAACTGATGCAAGCTGACTGATCCCAGGTGATGGTTGCTCATTTAGAGCCTCTGGGAAGGATATGAACTGCACATTTGGTTCTCCCTCTTCTTCTTCATGACTCTCCCAAGGGTCAGAATCATAATCATCATAAACAAGAACCATGGGAAAGCTCTTCTCTTTGTCTTACGTAGGCACAAAATGGCGGATTTCCACACAATGTTTTTCCTCAATGTATAAAGGAAAAGGATCTATGGTATGCTCTTGGAAATCCTCAAAATCTGAAACATACGATTCCATGTATATAGCCATAGGATCATGAATCATGTGACAGAATCCTGACTGCTTTAGAAGACCAGGCTGCTCCTCTGTAAATGCCTCTCCGCTTGCAAATAAAAAACCTCCCTGCTCCTTCGAAAACAAATCTTGATCATCAATAGCTGCAGTCTCTTTTCCTTTTTGTTGTTCCAGCTCTGATTCATAATCACTATCTTCTTGCTCAGAATCTGAAACATGCTAACGGTCTTCTTACTTAGGCACATGCAAATTTTCAAGATATGCTTGCATATGAACCCCCTTGCTAGCCCTGATGTTCTCTTCGACTTCTTCAACATCCTCAAACATGTGTCTTAATGATGAAGATTTCCTCTCTCTTAGGAGAAGGACCAGCTCTGGATGCTGAGCCATGACATAGTACACCATGGCAACAGTCTCTGTGGGTCCGTTCTCCATAGGCATACTATGACATCCCCAAAAATAAAGTATTTTTGAATTTAAAATTTGTTGGAAAATTATTCCGTTTTTAGTAAAATCGAATTTGGAAAAATTTTGCAATTTATAGCAATTCCGAATTCCGAATTTGATAATTGTAATTGATTATTATGACTGTTGGGTTGAGATCCGATTTGACCCAACTAACTAATTGACTATGACACTTGTATGAAAACATAATATTTTATATTGATTGCAGGAGGACAAATGGAACAACCATGTTAAAATCAGCTGACCATGACTCCATGAGTGGGGAACATGTTGAAACTACCTCTGGGATGATTGTTACAAGTGGAAAATCATAGATTTAGCCATTGGCAGCCCCTGAAAATCAGGGATTTAGAAAGCTGCAAAAATTCCCAAGGGAGGGAAAAAGACCTAGGCAAAAATATTTTGATTGATAAATAGCATATGTGAGGAGGCAGGACGCTGCCGAGTATGCTGGGGAAAAGAGACTATTGATTTTTTTCTTACTGTTAAGAACACTACTGATTGAGTGTGAGGCAAGATGAATCTGCGGGAGTTGAAGGACATTGCTGAGGAGGAGTTTCCAAGTTTTCCCTCATGGATTCATGGTCAGGCTAGGGGGTGAACCAAGCAAGTGAATTGGCTGCCCAGTTCTAAGGTTGGGAGGAATGTGGCTATTCCTTTTGTCTTTCGCACATCATTTCATACATGTTATTCTACCCCCTTCTCTGGTTGAGTGCTTTAGGGTTAAATACTTGATATAATGATATAAACTAGTTCTGAATGGATTACCTTTGTTACATCTTATTGCTGTTATATCCTAGTTCTGAATGGATTACCCTTTGTCACATCTTATTGCTGTTATATACTAGTTCGGAATGGATTATCTTTGCTGCACCCTAATTATGTTATGAACAATCCATAGGTTTTTCTTAGCTGAAAGAATAAGCCTGGTCAAACACCAGGAAGAATAAATTATGTAAATTGGATTACTGCTTTGAACAGGATAAACACTATAGGAAAAAACCCACGAGTAAATCGTATTGCAGGTTGTAGTTGTCTGCGTTTTGCAATACAAGTATGAATTAGATAATGTGTATATATATATATATATATATATATATATATATATATATATATATATATATATATAGGTATGGTCGAATACTTACTATCTGGTACACAAAAATATGAGAGGAAGTATGAATTTTGGCTAAGAGTCTTCCATGTACAAACTGAACAGTTGCGATCTTAGGAGATAACTGTAATCGTATTTAATGTAGAATTTCAAGACGATTTGGTCTCTGGAACTACAGTTCGAACTATGAGAATTGAATCTTGGATTAAATCGGCTAATATTGATAAAATTACCAGGACTAATCATGAGAGGCACAAAGGCCCAAAGAGATAAAAGGACATCCTGAAACTTCACAGGATTACACCGACCCCTGAATAAGTTGATAACTATGTACACAATAGCATAATCACTTAGAAATCAAAGAGAAAACCTTCACACGATCACGGAACAGACGCAAATCAAATTATTTACTATCATGCTTTCTGGAATCAATCACATATGAGATACACACACAGTTAGCAATAGTCGAGTTCCTTTATTCAATTCAAGATCCTAATTTTTTTAAAGAAGCCAGCATGGCGTTAAATAGATCTAAAATGATAAAATAAATAGTTAAGCAGGAGGGAACTCCTGAAATCCTTTAGCGAAGGTATATTACATAACTCATCCAGATTGAGACAATTAAATACCCCTTACTGTGTAGTATCCAATGAAAGGAAATACTCCCCAAAAATGGGTTACTCTTACGATTTTGAAACCGAAACAAAAACTACATTGATAATAGAAAGATTGGAAAGGACTATGCCTTCCTCTAGAACCAAAAGGATGAGACGGAGAAGGTTATGGGCACGGAACTCGAATACCTTGGTTGCCAAGGGCGGGCGTGGAGATCCGATACCATACTCCGACAAAAACTCTGCAAAAGAATACCATCGAAAAAGTAGAACATTACCACAGAAAGATGAATAAAAAATAACTATAGAATATCACTTAAAAAGATCATGTACTTATCTTTGAATTGCCGAGAGTGTGCTCCTTTCCAGTAGTGGCCATTCCCAAAACCGAACGGGGAGGAGTGAGCTTGAGTAAGACTGATGGGTACCCTCGCATCAAACAGGGTCCCATCTTTAGTTCAATATCCAGTTCCATAAAAGATTATGCAAGAAAATATGACTCTCATAATTAAAATAACTATTTCAATACCAAACCTCGAAAACACCATACAGTGGATGAATATGCTAAGGTGCAAACGAAGTTAGATATTTTACTAGACCAGACCCTCATAAGTTAATAAAATTCAAAAGCAGTTGATTCGAAAATTACCAAACTTTTAATACGTGGACGGTTCATAAGATTAACAAAAGAAATGTTTGGATAACATAATGCGGTAAGACAGTGCAGGATCCACAAGGAATTGTTAGTACAACCCCAGTCCTAGATAATGAATCTATGAAGGGACTATCCGGATTTTCCTTGGGATTACGGGTGATGGGTGGAAAGGCTTTACTCAATACCATTCGTAGAAAGTCCACCAAGATGGGTTCTTAGAGTCCGCGAATGAAAGTTCATTCAGTATGGACATAGCTACACTGCAATAATAGAAATTCCCCTCCACTTACATTTAACCTCTAGAATTCGGGATAGGTGTCGCGAAAATGTAATACCACAACGTTGTTATAGAAAYAGTAAAAGAGAGCGGTAAGAGTGAGCCCTAAAGGAAATGCTCACGAAGCATCGAGAAAGCATCAAAATGAGACACCAAGCCCTTCAAACTACCCCGAACAGAGGACGGGTCGATAATAGAAACTAACTATCTGAAAAGAAGAAAATTCTAGAACCCTTTCCCCTGAKATTTAATAGTAAGGGAGTAGTTAACCACAGTCATAAATAATGACTAAGGCACGCGAATCAATCCATGGCGATTTAAAAAGAAGGAGAAATCGATTAGAAATCCACAACTAGAGATGCAGGAATAAAGTGAAAACTTAGCAGTTGGTGAGACAGAGGTGCCACCTCCATCAGAGAAAATCATCGCAGATGTTTTCCCTTCACCAAGGAGTCGATATCGCAGAGCTAAGTTCCGGAGGACCTCTCATGGCAAAAGAAAAGTTCAGTGAACTAGAAAACCCTTACTTTGAAGATTAAAGGCTACGGGTACAAAAGGTCAGGTGATGTGATAGACTTGATGCGCCCTTAATGGTTAACCTGTCAGGTAATGGCCTTGACATTGTCATACACCTTACCCCTGTTTAATGCCCTTGCCATAATTAAATGCTCATTAGACCTGCCTCTCCTTTGGCATTCAATGGGCTACAGATTAAGGGAGCGCCTTTGCGACTCATAGGAACCTCTAACCCTAAAATACCATGAGCATAGTTAACACAGTGATCAGTTGACGTTACAGTTGGACAGGTGCTGCCGAGTGGGATGGCTAAACGGACATAGGGTGATCGTAGATTCATACTCTGAGTTACCTGGGAGGCCTTACCTAACCATTAACCATATCTTGATGCTTCTAAACTAAAGTGGTTTGTTTACATTGTATTAAAACTTTACGAGGAGGAATATAATCTAACCCCTAGTCTTACCTAAGTCCTTTTGGATCGTTCTTAGCTTAGATATGTGTATAGTCTAACGTAGGAGGATTAGGCCAGAAGCCCCAAAATCATTGTAGGTTAAACCTGTGGTAATGGTTATAGAGTACATAGTTAGTAAATTATTATAATCACGAGACTTTAAGTAATATTAAAGAAATTGAGTAGGTGTTTTCTTATATTGTCATTTTGAAACTTTAAAGTTGGGTATCAATGAAAGTCAACGATGGTGAGGACTCTAGAACCTCTTCAGATTCAAGCAATATAATAAAGAGCCTACTACTCTTGAATATCAAAGCTACCTCTTCAGATTCAAGCAATATAATAAAGAGCCTACTACTCTTGAATATCCAAGCTACCTCTTCAGAATCAAGCCATATAATAAAGAGCCTACTACTCTTGAATATCAAAGCTATTCAAAGATGAATGTATAAGTAAAAGGAAATAATTTTTTTTTTTTTTTTCGGCAGATTTGAGGTTTATTACATATGGTATCAGAGCAAAGGTTACAACACTGGACCCGAACATGGTCACATTAGTTGTTTAACATATATTACGATCTATGTAAAACTAATAAACCTTTTTGTTACAGACAGAAAACCTTTTTGTTTGTGTGAGTTATGGTAGCTCAGGACGATGCAAAAATCAGGATGGAAGGAAATCTAGAGCAGAGACCTCCGAGAGATCCAAGACATAACAGTGACAGAAGCTCACCCACGGAAGTATTGGAAACAATGAGGAGTCTTATTGTTGAACTGTAGGTTTTCAAAGCCGACAACGAGAAACTGAAGAAAGCACAATAGGAACAACAAGAGATAAACAAAGTCCTGCTGTGCAATATAGTGACCAAGAAAAGCCCAAGGGACGATAACCATGACGAGGAAGCCAACAAGAGAGACTCCAAGAACTCTGGGCCGGAAATAGAAAAGGGAGATAGTTCATCTGAAGGAATACCTTCAGCTGAAGACAAATTTAAAAAAGACAAGAAAACAAAACAGGTAGACCACCTTGAAGGAGAATTTAAAAAGATTAAACCAGCTACCTTTGATGGAGAATCCAGAATAGGAGAGGAAGCTAAAGCGTGGTTGTTGGACATCAAAAAATACTTCCAGATCTACAACTACTCCAACAATATGAAGGTCAGAATGGCCATCTACAATCTGAAAGGGAAGGCCAACATTTGGTGGCAAGATCTAAAATTGGCCAAATGCCTAAAGGAGAAACTATTGGAATGGTCTGACTTTAAGAAGTATTTCAAAAAACAATACCTTTCTGAAAGCTATTACGAAAGGAAAAGGAAAGAATTTTACGAGTTATGACTTGGACAGATGACGATGGAAGACCTTATAAATAAATTTATGGAATTACTAAGGTTTGTACCATACATCCGGGAGGATAAGGTAAAAATGCAATGATTCTTAAGCTTTTTATCGTAGACCTATAGGGACAGAATTGAGTTTGACAACCCCAAATCCTTGAGTGAAGTATTCAGGAAAGCGCGAATGTGCTATGATCAATATAAACAACGAGCAGAGTTTCTCAAAGCCTAGAAGGATAAGAAGCAAGATCATATGAACCAGAGGAAGAAGGGATACCAACCAGCTCCGTATCGAAATGCAGCAAAAAGCTTTCCAAGAAAGGATTTTCACTCCAACCATCCGAATACGCAAGGAAACGTTAAATCGGTAAACCTAAGAATGAAGAATTTTGGGGATAGCCCTCGCGAACCACTAAAGTGTTGGGAATGTGGAGAACCTCATCTAAAGAGGAATTGTCCTCGTTTAAGTACAACAAATAGAATTGTTGTTCGTAATTTACAAAAATCCTCGACGGTGGGATACATGGGCAGAATCTTGCATCGGATTAATGCAGCCATAAACGACCAACAAGCTGACCACCAATCCTCTGTGGTAGAAATCGAAGGTAAAATCAATAACAGCCGAATTTCTGTTTTAATTGATCAAGGAGCTACATTAAGTTATATCACTCCGGGAGTAGTAGAGTCAAATAAACTTAAGAGGATGAAACGCGTAAAATCATGGCTGGTACAGTTAGCAACGGGAACTAAAAGGAAAGTGGTTGACTTTATTTCTGATTTTGAATTTAACTTAGATGGTCAAAACATAAAAACAAATCTGAATATTCTACCACTAGGATCCTACGATATGATCATCGGAATGGATTGGTTGGAAAGACACAAAGCAGTTCTAGATTGTTATACAAAGACACTTAACTATAAAGATGATTGTGACACTACTAGAATAGCCCAAGGTATACCAAAACCAATATCTGTTAGATAAGTTACAACAATGCAATTCAAGAGATGTATGAGAAAGGGGTGTCAAGTTTACGCCATCCAAGTAACGAATATGTTAGAAAAAGAAGATAAGCCAAAGCTAGAAGAATTTTTTACTGTCCTGCGTGAGTTTAGAGACATGTTTGTTGATGAGATACCAGAATTACCTCCTAGAAGGGAAATAGAATTCTCCATAGACCTACTACCGGGGTCAGCTCCTATCTCAAAAGCACCTTACCGAATGAGTTTACCTGAATTGACAGAACTAAAGATACAACTGTAGGAATGGTTGGACAAAAAGTATATCAGACCCAATGTTTCACCATGGGGGGCACCAGTCCTCTTTGTGAAACAAAAAGATGGTACTCTAAGACTATGTATCGACTATAAACAATTGAATAAAATGACTATTAAGAATAAGTACCCCTTACCTAGGATAAATGATCTGTTCGATCAAGTAGGTGGGGCCAAGATCTTTTCAAAGTTGGATTTATGATCTGGTTATCATCAAGTGAGGATAAAAGACGAGGATATAAGCAAAACAACTTTTCGAACAAGATATGGACACTACGAATTCGTAGTCATACCTTTCAGACTCACTAACGCACCAACCACATTTATGTGTCTGATGAACAGTATTTTCAGTCAATACTTAGACAAATTTGTGGTGGTATTTGTCGACGATATTCTGGTTTATTCGAAAACAGAGGAAGAACATGATGAACACTTAAGAATAGTTTTGCAAACATTGAAAAAACACAAACTGTACACCAAATTTGATAAGTGCGAATTTTATAAAAAGGAAATACAATATTTAGGACACGTAATTTCAGCAAAAGGCATTGTCGTAGACCCTAAGAAGATAAAATCCATTATAGAATGGCCGGTGCCAAAGGACGTAGCAAACATCCGGTCATTCATGGGAATCACCGGATACTATCGCAGATTCATAAAAGGATTTTCCAAAATAGCTTACCCTATCACATCATTACAAAAGAAAGGGACCAAGTTTAACTGGTCATAGAAATGTCAAGACAATTTTAACAAGTTGAAGGAATTATTGACAACGACACCCATATTGAAGGTAGCAGACCCAGATAAAGACTTCACCATATGGGTTGATGCTAGTAAAGAAGGACTAGGTGGCGTTCTAACTCAGGAAGGACACGTTATCTGTTATGAGTCCCAGAAATTAAAAGAACATGAACGAAACTATGTCACTCATGACTTAGAATTGGCAACGGTAATGCACGCCTTAAAAATGTGGCAACACTACACAATGGGCAAAAAATTTCTACTGTTGACAGATAATAGCGGCATGAAATATCTGTTTAGCCCACCAGATCTTAACACAAGGCAAGCAATATGGCTAGCATTCTTGAGCGAATTTGACTTCGAAGTCAGACATATCAAGGGTAAGGAAAACAAGGTAGCAGACGCGCTAAGCAGAAGAGTCCATGGGTTATTTGAAATAAATATCAGTAGGGCAGAAAGCGATCTGGAACAAAGAATAAGAACGACAGGTTTTAACGATGAAAATTACACTAAGGTAATGGCCGAATTACAAAATAGTACCGAAAACTCAGATAAACCAGATCTAAGTATCGACAAGAAGGGGCTACTACGATTTAAAAACAGACTTTACATACCAGATTCAACAGAATTAAAGTTGATAGTCTTGGACGAAGTGCATAAGAAACCGTATTCTGGCCTTCCAGGATAACAGAAAACGATAACGACACTTAGAAGACTATTTTACTGGCCTAATATGAAGGGCGAAATAGCATAATACTTGGCTAGGTGCCAATATTGTTAGCAGGTTAAGGCCGAACACCAACATCTAGCTGGCCTATTACAACCATTACCAGTACTAGAATGGAAATGGGAGACCATATCGCTGGACTTTATAACAGGTTTGCCAAAAACTAAGAAACTTAATGATTATATTATGGTTGTAATCGATAAACTCAGTAAGTTTGTACACTTTATTCCTATAAAGTCTACTTTTAAAGTTATAAATATTGCTGAAATATTTATGAAAGAAATTTTTAGACTGCATGGTATTCCTAAAATGGTGATTTCAGATAGAGACGTAAAATTCACATCCGCTTTTTGGAAGGAATTGTTTGCAGGGCTAAATACTAATTTGAATTTCAGTACGATTTATCACCCACAAACGGATGGACAAACCGAAAGGACAAACAAAATCGTAGAGGATATGCTCCACATGTACATAAGAACAAAACCAAACAAGTGGGAAGACTATCTACACTTGGTAGAATTTGCATATAACAATGGGTACCAAACTTCAGCTAAGTTAATCCCTTTCGAGGTACTGTACGACTCCAATTAGCTGGGATAACCTGGTTGACAGACTCATGGTTAGACCAAAGATGCTCCAAGAAATGGAGAACATGGTAAGGAAGGTACAACAGAACTTAAAAGAAGCACATGACAGACAGAAGAGCTATGCAGATCAGAAAATAAGACACCTGGAATTTCAAATGGGAGACCATGTCTATTTGAAGGTCAAAGCCCGAAAAATTTCATTGAAGTAAGGAAACTATGCCAAGCTGGCACCCAGGTTTTGTGGGCACTTCGAGATACTAGCTCGAATTGGACCTACAGCATACCAACTTGACTTCCAGCTAATTTAAGAATTCATAATGTATTTCATGTATCTTTGTTGAAAAAGTATGTTCATGACCCTACTCATATGATTGATTTGAACTTGGTGCAGGTGGAACCCGAAGGTGAGTTCCAGGTGGAACCCTTGCGTATTCTGGATCAGAGAGAAATAACACTTCAGAACAGAGCCGTCGCTCAGGTAAAGGTGCAATGGAAGCACTTCAGTCCTGAGGAGGCCACTTGGGAGTTGGAGGGAGATTTGCAGAAATCTCATCCAATCTTGTTCCAAGAAAGAAACGAACACTGAGAACAGTGTTTTATTGAAGAGGGAAATGATGTGACATCCCCAAAAATAAAGTATTTTTGAAATTTAAAATTTGTTGGAAAATTATTTCGTTTTTAGTAAAATCGAATTTGGAAAATTTTTGCCATTTATAGCAATTCCCAATTTCGAATTTGATAATTGTAATTGATTATTATGACTGTTGGGCAGAGATCTGATTTGACCCAACTAACTAATTGACTATGACACTTGTATGAAAACATAATATTTTATATTGATTGCAGGAGGACAAATGGAACAACCATGTTAAAATCAGCTGACCATGACTCCATGAGTGGGGAACATGTTGGAACTACCTCTGGGATGATTGTTACAAGTGGAAAATTAGAGATTTAGCCATTGGCAGCCCCTGAAAATCAGGGATTTAGAAAACTGCGAAAATTCCCAAGGGAGGGAAAAAGACCTAGGCAAAAATATTTTGATTGATAAATAGAATATGTGAAGAGGCAAGACGCTGCCGAGTATGCTGGGGAAAAGAGACTATTGATTTTTTTCTTGCTGCTATGAGCACTATTGATTGAGTGTGAGGCAAGAGGAATCTACAGGAGTTGAAGGACATTGCTGAGAAGGAGTTTCCAAGTTCGCCCTCATGGATTCATGGTCAGGCTAGGGGGTGAACCGGGCAAGTGAATTGGCTGCCCAGTTCTAAGGTTGGGAGGAACGTGGTTGTTCCTTTTGTCTTTTGCACATCATTTCAGATATGTTATTCTGCCCCCTTCTCTGGCTGAGTGCTTTAGGGTTAAATACTTGATAGAATGATATAAACTAGTTCTGAATGGATTACCTTTGTTACATCTTATCGTTGTTATATACTAGTGCTGAATGGATTACCCTTTGTCGCATCTTATTGTTGTTATATACTAGTTCAGAATGGATTATCTTTGCTACACCCTAATTATGATATGAACAGTCTGTAGGTTTTTCTTAGCTAAAAGAATAAGCTTGGTCAAACACCAGGAAGAATAAATTATGTAAATTGGATTACTGCTTTAAACAAGATAAACACTATAGGAAAAAACCCACGAGTAAATCGTATTGCAGGTTGTAGTTGTCCGTGTTTTGCAATACAAGTATGGATTAAATAATGTGTGTGTGTGTGTATATATATATATGGTCGAATACTTACTATCTGGTACACAAAAATATGAGAGGAAGTATGAATTTTGGCTAAGAGTCTTCCATGTACAAACTGAATAGTTGCGATCTTAGAAGATAACTGTAATTGTATTTAATGCATAATTTCAATACGATTTGGTCTTTGGAACTACAGTTCGAACTATGAGAATTGAATCTTGGATTAAATCGGCTAATATTGATAAAATTACTGGGACTAATCACAAGAGGCGCGAAAGCCCAAAGAGATAAAAGGACATCCTGAAACTTCACAGGATTACACCGACCCTTGAATAAGTTGATAACTATGTACACAATAGCATAATCACTTAGAAATCAAAGAGAAAACCTTGACATGATCACAAAACATACGCAAATCGAATTATTTACTATCATGCTTTCTGGAATCAATCACACATGAGATACACACATAGTCAACAATAGTCGAGTTCCTTTATTCAATTCAAGATCCTAAATTTTTTTAAAGAAGCCATCATGGCATTAAATATATCGAAAACGATAAAATAAACAGTGAGTTAAATAGTTAAGCAGGAGGGAACTCCTGAAATCCTTTAGCGAAAGTATATTACATAACTCATCCAGATTGAGACAATTAAATACCCTTTACTGTGTAGTATCCAATGAAAGGAAATACTCCCCAAAAATGGGTTACTCTTACGATTTTGAAATCGGAACATAAACTACATTGATAATAGAAAGATTGTAAAGGACTATGCCTTCCTCTAGAACAAAAAGGATGAGACAGAGAAGGTTACGGGCACAGAACCTGAATACCTTGGTTGCCAAGGGCGGCTGTGGAGATCCAATACCATACTTCGATGAAAACTCTGCAAAAGAATACCATCGAAACATTAGAACATTGCCACATAAAGATGAATAAAAAATAACTACATAATATCACTTAAACAGATCCTGTACTTATCTTTGAATTGCCGAGAGTGTGCTCCTTTCCAGTAGTGGCCATTCCCAAAACCGATCTGGGAGGAGTGAGCTTGAGTAAGACTGATGGGTACCCTCGCATCAAACAGGGTCCCATCTTTAGTTCAATATCCAGTTCTAGAAAAGATTATGCAAGAAAATATGACTCTCATAATTAAAATAACTATTTCAATACCAAACCTCGAAAACACCATACAGTGGATGAATATGCTGAGGTGAAAACGAAGTCAGAGATTTTACTAGACCAGACCCTCATAAGTTAATAAAATTCAAAAGCAGTTGATTCGAAAATTACCAAACTTTTAATACACATACGGTTCATAAGATTAACAAAATAAATGTTTGGATAACAGAATGCGGTAAGACAGTGCATGATCCGCAAGGAACTGTCAGTACAACCCCAGTCCTAGATAATGAATCTACGAAGGGACTATCCGACTTTTCCTTGGGATTACGGGTGATGGGTGGAAAGGCTTTACTCAATACCATTCATAGAAAGTCCACCAAGACAGGTTCTTAGAGTCCGTGAACGAAAGTTCATTCAGTATGGACAGAGCTACACTGCAATAATAGAAATTCCCCTCCACTTACATTTAACCTCTAGAATTCGGGATAGGTGTCGCGAAAACATAATACCACAACGTTGTTACAGAAATAGTAAAAGAGAGCGGTACGAGTGAGCCCTAAAGGAAATGCTCATGAAGCACTGGGAAAGCATCAAAATGAGACACCAAGCCCTTCAAACTACCCCAAATGGAGGACGTGTCGATAATAGAAACTAACTATCTGGAAGGAAGAAAATTCTAGAACCCTTTCCCCTGAGATTTAATAGTAAGGGAGTTGTTCACCATAGTCAGAAATAATCACTAAGGCATGTAGATCAACCCATGGCGATTTCAAGGGAAGGAGAACTCGATTAGAAATCCACAACTAAAGATGTAGGAATAAAGTGAAAACTTACCAGTTGGTGAGATAGAGGTGTTGCCTCCATCAGAGAAAATCCTCGTAGTTGTTTTCCCTTCACCAAGGAGTTGATATTGCAGAGCTAAGTTCCAGAGGACCTCTCATGGCAAAAGAAAAGTTCGGTGAACTAGAAAACCCTTACCTCGAAGATTAAAGGCTACGGGTACAAAAGGCCAAGTGATGTGATAGAATTGGTGCACCCTTAATGGTTAACCTGTCAGGTAATGGCCTCGACATTGTCATACGCCTTACCCCTGTTTAATTCCCTTGCCAGAATTAAATTCTCGTCAGACCCAACTCTCCTTTGGCATTCAATGGGCTACGGATTAAGGGAGTGCCTTTGCGACTCATAGGAACCTCTAACCCTAAAGTACCATGAGCATAGTTAACACAATGATCAGTTGATGTTACAGTTGGACAAATGCTGCCGAGTGGGATGGCTAAACAGATAGAGGGTGATCGTAGATTCGTACTCTGAGTTACCCGAGAGGCCTTACCTAACCACTAACCATATCCTGATGCTTGTAAATTAAAGTGGTTTGTTTACATTGTATTAAAACTTTACGAGAAGGAATATAATCTAACCCATACTCTTACCTAAGTCCTTTTGGATCGTTCTTAGCTTAGATATGTGTATAGTCTAACGTAGGAGTCTTAGGCCAGAAGCCCCAAAATCGTTGTAGGTTAAACCTGTGGTAATGGTTATAGAGTACATAGATAGTAAATTATTATAATCACGGGACTTTAAGTAATCTTAAAGAAATGGAGTAGGCATTTTCTTATATCGTCATTTTGAAACTTTAAAGTTGGGTATCAATGAAAGTCGACGATAGTGAGGACTCTAGAACCTTTTCAGATTCAAGCAATATAATAAAGAGCCTACTACTCTTGAATATCAAAGCTACCTCTTCAGATTCAAGCAATATAATAAAGAGCCTACTACTCTTGAATATCAAAGCTACCTCTTCAGAATCAAGCAATATAATAAAGAGCCTACTACTCTTGAATATCAAAGCTATTCAAAGATGAATGTATAAGTAAAAGGAAATAATTTTTTTATTTTTTTTTGGGCAGATTTGAGGTTTATTACACATACTATGATAAACACTGTAAAACCTCCCGTTGAAGACAACCAAGGCTTGCTCTTCCCCTCTCCTCAAGGCATTAAACTCAAAACAATATTGATCAAGGGACTTGTTCTCACCCCAACACTTTAAAAATGCATGGCATAGCTCGGTCCAGGAGCCAATAGAATCGACTTCCAGACATCTAAACCACACAACGACAAAGCTCTCAAAGGCCTCCAAATGCCTCTTAGCTGTAATATGATCATCTCCAGAAAACTGAGGAAGATACTCAAAGGAATAACGAGGATAAGGATGAAGGTCATGTGGCAGTCTTAAAGGTTTGAACTGTTGGATCATGTTGTCATTGATGCCAATGGTTTGATTGATTGATGTCAAGTGATTGATTGATGTCAAAGGATTGATTGACTGATGATTTATGTAATATAATATGTATTGTCCTTGATGAGAATGCATAGATGAAGATGTATCAATGAGTTGTCATTGATACATGATGAAGATGGATCGATGTGGTTCCATTGGTATATGATGCATTGTTGGAAAAATGTATAGATGACTCATTATTGTCTTATCATGATTGATAAGGTGCACAAATGGATGAACTCCAAAGTGGTCCCCTTATGGTGAAATCCCTCAT